>QNGE01004994.1:0-10088 GCA_008508345.1 Paragonimus westermani | reverse complement strand
GATTTCACCGCCTCTCTACCGGAGTTTACTACAGACGTGTTGAAATGTATAAAACTCCCAACCACAAAACAATCACAAAAGGCCAACGTTCAAGACCAATCCAGTTGCCATCACGGCAGCATCAACGTCACGAACAATTCATTTTGTAGGGTGACGTTATCCCACCGCAGTGGCCTCGGCGTACCATAGCAAACATTTGTTTCCACTCGTGAACAGAACACGAACTGACCTTGACAAGTCAACCACGTCCAGTCATCAAGTCACACTTGGCAATCTGGCGCTCAGTCCTGCCAACACAGGATGCTCCCCATCCACATTTGTATCCATAGGTTACGTCTGACTTGGCGAACTGAGGCGTCGGTTGCTTAACCGGGGGTGTGGGAATTCCGGCCGTTCTGCACATGATCACTGGCTTCGCGGCAAAGAACTTGCGGACAACAGCTGACTTAAGGCATCGCTCAACTATTCGACACCTTGTCTCCCTTGAACAACAGTTGTAAAACTACTGTCTCTGGAAGACTGTGGGTCGATAATTATTTGGCGCACTGTTCATGTTGAATTTTCTTATAAATCCCCTTGAACAGCCGTTGTCTACTTGACGGAGTTCATCATCCAGGACGTCACTACTATTCTGGTCTTGAGTGGAAACAAATGTTTGCTATGGTACGCCGAGGCCACTGCGGTGGGATAACGTCACCCTACAAAATGAATTGTTCGTAACGTTGATGCTGTCGTGATGGCAACCGAATTGTCCTTGAACTTTGATCTTTTGTGATTTTTTTGTGGTTGGGAGATTTATACATTTTAACTCATCTGTAGTAAACTCCGGTAGAGAGGCGGTGAAATCAAATCGTGTCATTTCAATCATTTGTCTGCTTTATTCACATTTGCAACGGGAAATGGTTGTTTCAGATTTCTACGCCAACGCCTCCCGTACACTTTGGCTTTGATTTAACCGATTCCTAGGTTGCCTACAGAAACGCTTAAACACCAAATAAGGTGGTTGGATTCAGTAAGAAGAAAAAAGTCCACCAGCATCTGATATATTTTGAAAACACGCAAAAAGTCACCGGTAATCCAATTTGCTAAGCTCATCAAAAATTCAGCGAATGGTTGTCTTTCCCCATGTGTCACATTCGACATCACCTCACAGTATGAAACGTGATTTCGAAGTAAGATGCAAAACCATTCTTATCTTCACACACAACAGTCAGGACTATATACGTACGTACCTATGGAAAAGCTTATCTAGAAACAAAGTTGCTCTACGGATCTTTTGTCTCAGAACAATCAAAGAATCGTCATGTCATATGGCTATGACTTGAATCAAACCTCCATGATTTACAACAACCAGATCTCTCCTCCGAAGACGTGAACAGCGTACGTACACATAACTATGCAGTGTTTACTCGAGAAGGAACAACTTGTTCAAAAACCGTTACTTGAGGTATAAACCTAATCGCAGTAGATATCTACTGTAAACAGTCTTATGGAAAATATATCAGGATATTGAAATATGACGACTGTTTCTAGATCTGGACAAGAATGCTGGATTCTTCGAATCAGCAATTCATAGGTGGTTCGTTGTAATAAATAAAAAACGACCGACAGCATAGTATACTGACTCAGCAAACAAAAATCTAGTGTACAACGTATTACTAAAAATTCATTGATCTACAGGCACAATATCCGTGATTGACTGGTGTGTATGTTGACACACCTGGAAAGAATAGGTTCAAGCAAGTCCGCAAATTAAATGAGAAACTTCATAATCGAAAGTTTGTCGGACAAAAAACTGTTTTTGCACCCCTCGTTACTCAGTCGGATTAATACTGGATATGCACCCTGTGATTTGCATTCATATAAATGCTGGGATTGATCCAAACGGTAAAAGTTCTGGTAGGCCACAACACTAAATTTAGTCACATTCGTTAGAAAAGCAACATAATGATGGCGAATTCATGACTAAGACGAAATGACAGCCATTATCCCATCACCTCGTGAATACTGAAAAAACGAAGCACAGGCAACACAGAATTTGACTGCATGGTAGTGTCTCTTGACCTGGCGTTAGTTTAAACAGGTGACCTTAGTAAGCGTTTCAATGATTTGTTTCGTTTACCTCTCATCTCGAACGTACATAGAAGGATTTTATCTAACTAGTGAATTTACATAGATCACCAAGTCCAAATATATTTGTTCACAAATTCGTTTGGTAGACAGAGACGAAGGTCTTGATTGACTTTGCTTGAAGGGCGTGTATGGGTTGGTCATGATCGCAACTTTTATCCTGGACTTGGTGAGCGATAAATAACATTTGTTCAAGCAATGGTAGACAGAAAACCATTGTTTTTCACGTACAAAAAATTCAAGAATACAAAGTTGGATCGTCTGAGTAGTGTGTTTGTCTGGGGCTTGTTCAACGTGCACAGTAAGACTGTCTGACAACACTAATAAGACACGTTTTGCTGATTTAGTCTGAACACATCCACAGATCACCTCTGAAAAATTTCGTGAAGGAACGCAAACAAATACATTCACCGATCTCGATTTTTCCGCCGTTTGGTTTGTCTACGGAAATACCACGGTTATTTCGGTGCTACTGATAGGATCTCTGTCACACAAGTTGTCAGCAGACAGTACCGTTCACTTGATCAGTTGAGACATACAAGATGGTCTGTCCATATCAACCACTGTTTGTGAAGCGATCGCGTACATTCTCAAAGAGTTAATTGAATTTTCGTGGTAAACAATAGTTCACGGGCAAATCAAAACTAGTGATCAATCAAGGGTGACAGCACGGTAGTCGCATTAATCTTAATAACGTTCCGAAAGGCAAGCGGACAAACCAATTTTCATGATCAGAACACAAACCCTAATCGACCGAACGTCACTGTTTAATTGTAATATAGGCAGTATTCACTGCGAGTACACAAACTGACCAGGCAACGTTGAAATTTCTTGATGCAAAATTCAAATCGTCCTGGGGCAAATTCATTACTGAGTTCACCCTTGGAAGTCACCGTTTCGGTTAGTAAACTACCGGTGGACGCAAACAGTAGAAGTTGGTTAGGTTGCCTTAGTTCACGCGACGTTTACAATAGTGTTTGCCGTAAACCTCTAACAGATTTACTATTTGAATCAGCTATGTCTACACTATGCTGAAATCAAGAGCCATAATGCTCAAATTGACTAATCGCAAGTGATGCAAGTTAGACTGGAGGTTCAATGGTTAAGCAGCCACGGACATAAGTTGTTCAAACATGCACCCAGTTGTCGAGCTAGTATTGTGATTCAGCTTACAGAAACCAGAACAGGCATGACAGCAACTTCTTCCTACAAGTGAATATCTTTATATCATATTCAGTCAATTCTAATTTGTTCGCCAGGCTCCAATCCATATTACTAGTCGCGCAAAGGTACAGATGACGTAAAACTCACCAGCTATTCCCTATCCACTTCTCAACAAACTAACACAGAACCTCCAGAGAAACACATCCGTCTGGTAATATGTTCACCTTTTATATCATACATGGACAAGATTTTGTTGCAGAAGTGAGTGTTGATTTATTGTATTCTAGTAGCAACCTTTTAAGTAGTGGATGCTACATCACAATATCCTTGTCAACAAGAAAACCGTCCATAGCTTCGGCATAGTTATTTTGTCTAAAGAATGGTTTGGCTACATGGAACCAGATCGGATTAGAAAGTGACAGTTGCTGATGACTAAACCTGAGGCTGTATGGCGATTGCTGTTAGTCCTTTAAGACCAAACAGAACCTCAGGTAGACCACGATTGATGTGACACGTATTTCCGGCTGCATTCGGTACTTGATTTCATCCCTATTACTGTTTATCCGTCAAATCTGACAAAAAAACATCACTGGAGTTGCATTGCTTCAGAAATTTGACCAACACGTAACCAACTAGAGTTTCCAACCAAATAATTTGTCTGTTTGGTTCTCGTCCCGTCGATTTTGGAGCATATTCTGCTTGCAAAATTGTAAACTGCTCAGAAAAGGACATTCGATATAGTTGTCACACTTTACAACTGAGCTTTAAAATTCATCTAATGATGTAAACGGTTGTGTTCATTTTATGAACCGTCTTGATAGGTTTTTCAGTAACACTGTGATTGAACATTGTATGTAGGTTTGGGCTCGTTCGCTTGTCAACACCCATCGTTCAACACTTTCGTAAAAGCTGGCGTATCGGTCAAAAAATCGTGACGTTGAAAATATTCAGTCCACTAACATTCAGTCCAACAATGATATGCAAACACTGTTGTTAAAGAGTTGTGATTCAAGCTGTCAGTGTAAAAAACAACAGTTTTACGGTTATTTTTCATCTGGAGAAAGTGAATGTCCTAGAGTATTGTCCGAACTCTTTAACGTTTTCGTAACGAACTACCAAATTAGCGTTTGACCATCTGCAAGGTCTATGAATGAATAACCTTCTGGCTACCTGTTCGAGAACGATCCTTACTCAGCGTTTCAAATACGCCCATTACGATAATGAGAATGAAGACATATAGGCGAATATATGCCTCCGATAATTCATCTTCAAGCGGGCACAATTCTATAAAGAGTCAAATCAATCAGAATTAGTAGTGAGTCTGTCGAAACGACTTCACCTCTCTTAGAATTCAACTCTCAACTCAACAACGCAAAATAGTCAGCCAGACCTGACTCATTCGGGCTGCTTTCGGTTTTCGCCAGTCACATCGATCAACCAGACTGTCTTACACGGGGTGGACCGGTGGTTGTCTACCCCGTTGTCTGCGGGTTCTCCGCCGGTGACCTTATTGCTGATGAAGTTTGCCTATTAGATCCTTAAACTAATCTGAATTTGAACGAATAAGGTCAAATTTTCTCGTAGCACAATGTAATCACGGCATTAGAGAAGTGTCACTAATATAGATCTTCCTAACAGGTGACTGTTTGGATTTTATGCGAGATAGTCGCAACGCGGCCAAAACCGTCTGATAATTTACCATCATCGTGAAAGCAAGGACCGAGGAAACGCAGCAGCCAAGCCATGGAGGTTATCCGAAACAAATCATTGAAACGCTTACTAAGGTCACCTGTTTAAACTAACGCCAGGTCAAGAGACACTACCATGCAGTCAAATTCTGTGTTGTCTGTGCTTCGTTTTTTCAGTATTCACGAGGTGATGGGATAATTGCTGTCATTTCGTATTAGTCATGACTTCGCCATCATTATGTTGCTTTTCCAATGAATGTGACCAAATTTAGTGTTGCTGCCTACCAGAACTTTTACCGTTTGGATCAGTCCCAGCATTTTTATAGCTCACGTTCCGCTGATACAATGTCCACGTCTCACTGCCGTACAGCAGTATAGACAGCACCATTGATCAGTAGACACACAGTTTCGCCACACGCGCTCTCAGCTCGCGGTCCACGGACAGATCTGTCGCCAAGTTGCTACCCAAGTAGCAAAAATCCCCGCAGCCATTCACAGTGTCTCCAGCGATGCGAATTTCGGGTGGAGGTACACAAACAGCACCTCCACCAGGAGAAGGCTGAAAAAACGAAAACGTCTTATCTGTGTTGATGTCCAACCCGAACTTCGATGCTGCGGAAGCGAACGCTGCAGCTAGACGTTTCAGCTCTTCTTCATTGTGCGCTAGCATTGTGTGCACACAATGCACGGTTGGCGGCACACAATGTACACACACATACACACACACAAACACACAAACACACGATCATTGGGTGTCACTTTAGTTGACTCAAGTCAATCTTAGTCTTACCAACCTTTGTCGATACCACGAACGCTCTTTAAGTCACAAGGAAGTGACCGAGAAAGTAAACGGAATGCACATATCTCGGAATTCGCGTAGCTTCTTAGAGAAATGGTGAAACGGAAACAAGAAACTCAACGGACTCGAAGTTACGGTTTTGGTTACTTATCAAGTGTAAATGCAGTGGTAGATATTGGTAATTTTTGCATACTTTGGTGAAGAATAACGGAGGTATTGAAAATATGACTGAGAAAGTGAACAACGTCTTCAGGTAACTTACATCGAGCAGAGTACAAAGTGCGGTGCACGACCAGCGAGAACCAAAGGCTTGGAAGACTGAGTGTTTTGTCAACCAAATGGGGAATGGTCGTGCCAAACAGAAGGATATAGCCGGACTGACTAGCACTCACTGAACTTTCTTTCCGCCCTATAGTTGCCAGTTCTTAGTGGATATGTCGTTAACTCACCACTAGGAGACAAGCCGAGCAACTGCGGATACATTAATTGCAATGCTATGCCGCCATGCCAACAAAAACTCTGGCGCTGATAGTGTTCTAAGGTACCGCCAGTTTTAATCCTCGGCCACTGAGTTGTCGCGCACGTAGATTTAACCTGCTTATCTAAATCGCCTTGCGCTAGACGCTGAGATACATACCTGTGTCCTCCCGTGAGCTAACACCAGAAATCTTACATGAAAGAGATTGGAAGAATCTGCGTGTAGTGGCAATTTTACGACCAAGGTTGGGGTTTGGGCTACTATAGGCGTTTCATAAGGGGGTTATTTCCGACGGTGGTCGCCGCTCATCTCGCATGTACCCATTAACCTCTAAAGTTGACTAGGAACCAGAACAGCATTGTTGCTAACTAGTTCTACTCGGTGAACTACTTCAAAGTTTTAATTTGTGTTCGGCCGTCAAGTGTCTGAGATATACCACATGAATTTTCGACGGAAGACGTTGTATGTTTCGCTGAATTCATCATCCCCCATATCTGCCGAGAAGACACCTTCAAACATGGTGCCAAAAGTTCGCTTGCGGTTGAATGTAGGCACTGAAATCTAGTTATCATAATAATGAGGTGTCCTCGAAAATCGTGCAATAGATTTCTCATTAGTCGCCTTGGTTTTGAATGTCCAGCTTCCCTTCAAAAATAATTATTCGCTGTGGTTTTGCTCGGATTCTGTTACTGGAAGTTTTAATCACGCTACCACCGCGTTGTTAATATATAAGTGATCGTAACGTCAGTAGCTTCACTGCAGAACTCGGAGAATGAAGGTTGTTTTGATTGCCACACTTATGGTTTTCCGAATACAAAATTATATGGTTGACAGAGCTCGTTACTGCATTTTTCCTTCCGTAGATTACCGTTTACAAATCGTTGTATCCTGCTGGCCACAATGAGAACTGTAACTTATAGAGACTAAATACGTTCTGCATCTCAGCAATAAGAAAACCTTAGTGTTCCTCCAGCTTCTCCGGAGAGATGTACGACATTCACATTAATAGTCGAGTTTGATAGGGATCGCATGGATTATGATGCAGTTAACTGCTGTCGAAGCAGAAGCCTTTCAAGACATCGATTTGTGGACCATGCACTATAAGCCCACGTGATCAAAGCTAGCGTTAAATTTTGAAGTCTTTGAAGATGTGTCTGAAAGCGTTGTTTGCTTGCAAGTGAAGTCAGCTAATCTTGTGTAGAGTAGTGGTACTATCCGCGCTACTACATTCTAGTGAAAGTTGCTCAACTAAATTGGTAACCGAAAATATAAGGCTTCCTTTATCAAATCAATTGTCCGTAAGCGCTCAAAAACCACCGAGCCGAGTAACAAAAACTACCTGAATGACTGAGCAATGGACAACGTTGTTTCACTGGTCTTGTCAACAAAACGGTTCAGTGACCTACTGTCTGGTCAGTACACTTTACATCAGACAAAACACTAATCTCGTGCCATTAGGCGAAGTAAACTTCGTTTAGGATGCTTCATCTGCCTATGTTCCCGCTCCACATTTGCTTAACCAGTCGTCCTGCTCTCATAGTGCGAATACACTAACGTTAGCGGTGCCGGTAGAGTTCGAGCAACATAGAAGCATTCGTTGACTCGGATCATAACTTTCGTCCATACTAAACCGATATTCGTTGTTCACTATGGTTACACACCAAACAGCATGTCTGGTAACGCTCTTGCATACAGCACACTGCCGTATCCATCCGCTCACGGCTACTCAATCGCAATTGCTCAATATGCAATAAATCTGTTACATTTGGTTTCGCCTTCTGTCGAGCTAAGTAAATTAACAATGTGTTCTCGACTGTATATCTCTCCATATCCTAACTTTGCCAACCATATATATTTCTGGTGAACAGATTATCTGTACAATTTTCCGCACATTTCGTAATGAAACCACTTGCGTCAGCATATAATATACTTATCATGCCAGCCGAAGTGAAGTCGATTTCAATCAAACTCCATTTGGCCAGAACTCATCTCCCTCCATTTTGTGACAATGATCACGTCTTTCGATTTAGACCGGTCAAACTAGAGGATAACACTTGCTCACCTTGTGACCTAAGGATGCTTTTCCACATGTTTCACATTTGCTGAGAATAAAGCGCATAAAGCGCTTTTTTGACGTGACTGGACTTAACAAATTTCCCAACGTTGCCTCAGAAAAACCAGCTCAGGAAGTCCAATAATTCAAGGATATTATCATGAACCCAGGTGTCATTGAACCAAGTGTAGATTGAAGAATTATCCCGCAAAACTTGCAAAAGAATCCGAGCAAAACCACAGCGAATAATTATTTTTGAAGGGAAGCTGGACATTCAAAACCAAGGCGACTAATGAGAAATCTATTGCACGATTTTCGAGGACACCTCATTATTATGATAACTAGATTTCAGTGCCTACATTCAACCGCAAGCGAACTTTTGGCACCATGTTTGAAGGTGTCTTCTCGGCAGATATGGGGGATGATGAATTCAGCGAAACATACAACGTCTTCCGTCGAAAATTCATGTGGTATATCTCAGACACTTGACGGCCGAACACAAATTAAAACTTTGAAGTAGTTCACCGAGTAGAACTAGTTAGCAACAATGCTGTTCTGGTTCCTAGTCAACTTTAGAGGTTAATGGGTACATGCGAGATGAGCGGCGACCACCGTCGGAAATAACCCCCTTATGAAACGCCTATAGTAGCCCAAACCCCAACCTTGGTCGTAAAATTGCCACTACACGCAGATTCTTCCAATCTCTTTCATGTAAGATTTCTGGTGTTAGCTCACGGGAGGACACAGGTATGTATCTCAGCATCTAGCGCAAGGCGATTTAGATAAGCAGGTTAAATCTACGTGCGCGACAACTCAGTGGCCGAGGATTAAAACTGGCGGTACCTTAGAACACTATCAGCGCCAGAGTTTTTGTTGGCATGGCGGCATAGCATTGCAATTAATGTATCCGCAGTTGCTCGGCTTGTCTCCTAGTGGTGAGTTAACGACATATCCACTAAGAACTGGCAACTATAGGGCGGAAAGAAAGTTCAGTGAGTGCTAGTCAGTCCGGCTATATCCTTCTGTTTGGCACGACCATTCCCCATTTGGTTGACAAAACACTCAGTCTTCCAAGCCTTTGGTTCTCGCTGGTCGTGCACCGCACTTTGTACTCTGCTCGATGTAAGTTACCTGAAGACGTTGTTCACTTTCTCAGTCATATTTTCAATACCTCCGTTATTCTTCACCAAAGTATGCAAAAATTACCAATATCTACCACTGCATTTACACTTGATAAGTAACCAAAACCGTAACTTCGAGTCCGTTGAGTTTCTTGTTTCCGTTTCACCATTTCTCTAAGAAGCTACGCGAATTCCGAGATATGTGCATTCCGTTTACTTTCTCGGTCACTTCCTTGTGACTTAAAGAGCGTTCGTGGTATCGACAAAGGTTGGTAAGACTAAGATTGACTTGAGTCAACTAAAGTGACACCCAATGATCGTGTGTTTGTGTGTTTGTGTGTGTGTATGTGTGTGTACATTGTGTGCCGCCAACCGTGCATTGTGTGCACACAATGCTAGCGCACAATGAAGAAGAGCTGAAACGTCTAGCTGCAGCGTTCGCTTCCGCAGCATCGAAGTTCGGGTTGGACATCAACACAGATAAGACGTTTTCGTTTTTTCAGCCTTCTCCTGGTGGAGGTGCTGTTTGTATACCACCACCCGAAATTCGCATCGCTGGAGACACTGTGAATGGCTGCGGGGATTTTTGCTACTTGGGTAGCAACTTGGCGACAGATCTGTCCGTGGACCGCGAGCTGAGAGCGCGTGTGGCGAA
>QNGE01004993.1:37791-51022 GCA_008508345.1 Paragonimus westermani | reverse complement strand
AGGAAGTATGACTTCATCATCTAAAATTAAGATTTTCCGGGTGATGTCACTGAGTCCTGTTTTGCATGATCTCCCCGAGACGTGGTTTATTAGACGCGGTTGGTGCCGTCAAAGGTGGGCTAGGAGCAACCACGACTTCGGTGGTGGATTTTACGAGCGTGCACTTTGGCACAGGTGTAACGGACTTCGATTGTGTGGTTTCATATTCGATCCACGTTTGCCGGGGCAGGCTGTGCCGTGAATGTGTTACTTGAGAGCAAACGCCTTGTTTTGCATGTGTTTGGGTTACTGTTGTATATTCTGCTGAAGATGCCCCGACCATGCCTGGGATCTCATTTTACACCACATGGCGTTTGCAGGTATCCTCTGGACCGAACACTTATGGCTGACACATTTGGCGCGGAGGTCACTTGTGGTTAGAATTTTGTAACGTCAATGTAAATACATATATTTAACACGTAAACAGCAGTGTACCAAATGTTGGTGAATAACAATGTATATAACAAAACGTTTGGACTTTTCGAAATTCTAATAGGGCAATAGAAATGATTTTGACAGTTGAATCACCAACTGAAACCATGGAAGCTTGCGGGGTATGAGGAACGGATAGGTTGATGTGAACGCAATCCTCGACTAACGATTTGCCTGGTGGCTGAAGCTGTACAAGTCTGAGAGACAAAACTCTCTCGGTGAGACTGTGTACCGCTTTACTCGCATGTCCGATTCGGGGCACGATCTGTTGTCATTTTTGGTCTCAAAATTGAACGTCTGAGAGGACCTGGTGGCTTTTTGGTTTGACAGTACTCCTGATCAATGACAACTCCAAACCATGAGCGTGATATTATATGTGAGTGGGGCTGTTGGTGCGAGACAGTATTGTGCAGATACCGGTTGTTTCGGACACAGTGAATCCGCCAGCCGTGTCAGGTTCAGTGAATAAACGCGGCTGTTTATCTAGACCACGTTACCGCTTCTAGTATAGAGTAAGAGGTCATAAAACGTCGAATCGCATCGAGGTACCAAACACGACTTGTCAGCGAGGTTATTGATGTTCCCAATGACATGGCGAAATTAACAAGTCGGCCCTCAGAAATGTACCAGCTATAGTAAAATATCCGTACCAAATTTAGTACGAATGAAGTTGAACGCATTTATTGAGAACACAATTAAGGACATACCCACTAAGGAGGAGAGTAAAACGACCAGAACTTTCAAGTCTACTGTGCAAATACCGTATTGTGAACAAACGTTTGAAAAAGTTCGCTCCATTCTCTCTGAGTACGCTATCCGGACTGTATTTCGGTTAGACAATACCTTAGAACGACTGGTAACGCATCCTAAGGATCTAATTTCTATGGGTGACCAGGGAGACTGTGTTTACGAAATTAAATGTGGTGACTGCAATGCCGGCTACATTGGAGAGACAAGTAGACAACTGTAAGTAAGTATTGCCGAACACGAGAGGCACACGAGGTTGACGAACAGGAAAACTGATGTTTGTGTGTGTTATCACCGGAGTGGTTAATCGATTATCTTCGTGTTATGTGGTCGTTTTATTCTTTTTCGTGGATTGTATGTAGTGGGACAACGATCCTCGAATCAGGCTATGTTGGTAGAACGATTAGATCGATAAATGAGTATTAGTGGGTAGCATTAGTTAGTTAGCATCCTGACATGTTTGGCTATTTGTTTCATTAGTTCGCTGTGAATCGCTGGACGTTGTTGATGCTGTCATGCAAACCGGTCAGTAGCTGCAGCATGTTTATCTGTCTTTTCACCTCCAGTACGATAGTTCAGTTTCCATCATTCTATTTTCAGGACGCCATCGAAACTCGAAACTCCCAACTTGACGAGAGCTGAACTTCTGATGCGGATGCAAGTCCATCGGAAGAAACTTGAGGTACTGGAACTGAAGAGAATATACTGGACAAATAAATTGCAGCGGTTGTCATCTCAGTGCGAGACAACTTCATCTCAGTAGGCAGTGATTGCCTTGATATGTGTGCTTGTACAGACCGTGATTGGATCTATTGTACAGTTATTTTGTTTTGTAAATAACTACTCTTCTTTTCACGTGATGACCTTTTCGACCATCGGGGTTGTTTGATGGCTACATCACTTTGGTTGAATGTTCGTTCCTTCAGTGGCTAACTAATTTGTTACCCTTAACTGCTAAAAGCGAACTCAACGGAAACCATTCGAAATCACTGTCTCACTAGTATCTTCGCTGACCTCGTTTTCTTATCCGGTAGTCATTCTCGTTCACAATTCGCATGTCTGAGGATAGTGACAATTCAGTGTGTATGCACTCAACCCTGTGCAATGACATTCCTTCTGTGTAGCCACATTTCTAAACGTACTCGACTGTCAGTCTTCTCGATGCGTTTCCGCTTTGCATGGTCCAAACTGAATTTCGTGAATCGGCCGTTCTTCAAGTTGGTTGAACATGACGGGTTCGCACGATTTCGTGATCCACATCTGTTGACTTCCTTCACGGTGGTGATCCTCCCATTCGGACTCACGTGGTATTCTTGAAGTCAGAGTGTCCCGAAACTTGCAGTTTTCTCATTTCGAAATAATCGCGGTCGATTTGGTCAGAGCCCTTAGGGGCAATTTGTGCGGACAGTTTGATAGGATACTCGATTGGCGAGTTGGTCGTGTTGGTGGTGGTGCACTCAGTTCGCCTGGGATGCAGCAACTCAGATCAAGTTGAACATTAACAGTTAGACTTTTGAAAGCAGTGTGATTATGCCCACTTAAGTTGAGTAATGTGAAATTCTGGCCTTGGTTTTGAATCAGCAAATTCTCTCTTCTCCGTACACAGTTCTAACACCACGATGACGGCGACGTTTAACTTGCCTGCCGTCTTCTCTAATCAAGTCTAAATCGGTGTCCATTCGTCTCGTTATCCACAATTTCAGTGCAATTGGCTAAAGTAGCCTTCCCCTAATCTGGAGCCCTGTCTATCAGCTTGTTTGGTCCGACACATGTCCAAAAGATTGATGCCGAGAACGACCACTCGATTCCAAATTTTCCCCCTTTTTAATGGGGTGCCAATGGCTTTGTTCATCTGTGTCACAGAGGTGGAAGTTTGACATACCGGCGACATCAGTTGTGCCAGGCCTGGAACTCCAAACTACTAGTCCATCACGTGGTGTTGTGACCTACTGAGGGGTAGTCGGTAATACATGTGAAGTGAGTGATTTCCAGTGGAGTTTACGGGGTCAGCTGTCAACACAATAGAGGTTACCAACCAATGACGGATCTGCCAGTCGGTAGAACGCTTGCGATGAAAGTGTTGATGATGGACGTTGACTTGAATCGAAAGTGGTGCTCAACATTCATTGTACCTAGGTTGCTGATAAGCTGTTCTTTGCTGAAATGACTTCACTGACAGTAGAAGGTTGTTCAGAGATGTTTGGTTTTCGGTGGAAATACGGCTTATCACCGGGGTGGGGAGCACCAGACAACAATAGATAACGAGTTTGCAAGTGATTTATGTAGGGTTTCACTGTTGATGAAGGGACTACCCTATCGGAGACATTCCGTAAAACCGATGTGGACTGTCACAAGTGGTTCATACAGAATTGCTCCCGTTGTGCGTGATAATGTTCCTTTGGAATGACAACATTTAGCGGCTGCTATTCCGTCATTGATCGAGAATGAGTGATCCTGTTTTCCATCACACGTAGAGGATCAAGCAAGCAAGACAATCCTTGTTGAGTTTTCCAACACGGGTTGTTGCTTGGTTGACATCGTGAACAGTACGTCTCGAATGCATTCATTCCTTCATTGATCGTCGAGACGGTGGCCTGTTGCTGTGTGTGCGTGGGGAGACATCGTGGATGAAATAGCCCTGATCGGGTTTGTTATCAGGAGGATCGATTAGCCGAAGACACCCCTGTACTGTGTTGATCAAGCAGTTGTGTGAAAGTTTGATTCACCATTAGATGTTCCAGCTCTCTTACAACCCAGTACTCACGTCGCTGGTAGAGCAGTGTGCTGCCAAATGGAGAACTACTAAAATGAAAACCCACACTTGTTCGGCGCCGAAGGAATTGAATTCATGCTGTGTGTTCTTTTCGGGAAACTCGGTCGAAGTGTTATTTTTACACGACCCATGACCATACACAAAGATACTATTATAACAGTGAAGAAAATGTACATTTTGTTCCCAAATTTGTTGCGTTAGGACTGGTGATTTTAGTGTCTATTTAAGAAGGACTGTTTCACAGACTTGTTGGCACATTGACCCAGTTTGTGAATGCCGTTTGCGCGATGACTGTGTGATTATAGGCTCACTTTAGTAGACGAGGCCAAATTAATCATACCCGAATCGTCGACAGTGATATTGATTTCATGGACTCCATTTATGAGATGGTAGACAAGATGGTGTTGGATTGTAGAAACTTGTGTTCATTCTGGTGTTAAGCCAGATATTCAGTTCACCTTTTAACGCCCCCACATGTCTGAGTTCCCCGGATTGGCGAGCGAACAACACAGCCTCGCTGTGGCCACTTCTCGGCTGGCGTTCAGACGTGACCGCGTGATCCATACTTGTGATAGCGATCGATGTGGTAGAGAGCACTCTGTGTTCGGACAGACAGGGCGGAATTTGCACTCCGCGGCCATCGTGGTTGCGGGTGCGTGGTGCGGTGAATTCACACGTCTGTTATTCCGAAACGGGTTTGACCGTGTGAGTGGTCAATCAACCGAGCGCCTGTTGATTGGTAGACGTCATCGATTGGGTGTGTGATTAGCTTGCTCTGATATCGGTCACACATGGAGTGGCAATGGATCTACTTGTCTTGCAAAATTTGTGCAATACCGATTGTTGAAATGGTTGGACTGTTTGGTGTGAAATGGTTAGCGTGTTTGTTGTGCTGATGTAATGTTGGAGGATGACTAAAATTTTTTACAGAAGGTGCATCTCGTTCCTCCATACACGTTTGTGTTTCTTTGTAAATACGATCGCTCTGGACCGAGTATGTGAGATAATTGAACATCCATCTTTGAAGTTCCTCTTGTTTATAGTTGTGTTTGCGTAGTCCCTAAACTTTCCTGAACCCAGTGATTCTAATTTGTTTCATCAACATGTTGGTTCAGCTGATATTGTGAGCTTAATTGTGGATAATTTTCGGCTATTTTGTGAGGATCCTGCACAGCTGTGCAACTCTGGTTGGTATCTGCTCGTTCAGTTGGACTCCCGATTGATTTAAATTAGATATGGGAGAAAATTACTATTTTGTGCGTTTTCTTCAGTACCGCAGAAGGTCCATTTATATCTAAAGCCGTTTTATTTATACTGTTAATCTTGAGGTCGTTCTGTTTATCCGACCGACTCAGCTGGTGTTATTGCTCTCATAGACTATGCGTACCTCATTGTCAAACCTGAGTCTGTTCGGCCAACTTCAACACCAGTTAATCCTGAGGAAGGCCATCCGAGGTGGTTGAAACGTAGAGTGTTGCAACTTTCTCGTATCGTTGTGTTATTCCCGATCTGGTTTTCGATGTCCCAGCTGCATGTCAGGGCAAGAGGACTCCTACATGTTTGAGGTTGTCTGCCTGTCGAACTACGTGTCGCAGCGTGATCTCGGGTCATCTGAAGGTGCTTTGTAATTGCTCCCGCCCCCTTAGAGTGTGTGTAGGTTAATGTTGGCCGTATGTATTACGATGGCCGAAACGCAAATGACATAATTATGAGGTGGCTGTAGCGATTTCTTCAGGGACTGTTATAATGGATCGGAGTTCTATGTTTCAGTTCTGTTGTTCAGAGCAGACTGCACAACTTAATGCCGGGCCAATTTCACAGCATCTCATCGGGTGCATGTTAGTGTTTATAGGGCAGAGTGAAACAGGGCTAATGAAGAGAACCCCGATTGGCGGCATCCGATTCGGATTAGCCATGAGCTTAGCATGAGCTTAGCCATCACTGCAATTGGCTTGCGCCGCACCACTTGCAGTTCCACCAACACACCACATATCCAGTTTAAACCCGAAGGAATAAGACCGGGAGGTGTGCCAGTGGGGCCTTTGTGTCCAGCCGGCCAATGCTGGTTAGCCACTTGATTGACCAGTAGGGAAAGGAAACTCTTATCTCTCGGAAACTGAACAGAGAGAGGCTGCAATGACGAGATCTATACTAAGAAGAAAGATTTGTGAAGTGTAATACAAGAAGCATTGCAGTATAGGAGTGCATGTTAGTGCATCCCAGAGAGGATAGGGATGAAAATCAAAATTCTCATTGAACTACGAAAAGCCAGGCAGACCATTCATCATACAATACACCAACAAAGCCGAAGAAAGGAATGGATAAAATACCACAGACACACACAAACGCATACATACATCCATACTTACTGCGGTAGTGTGGAACATGGAGTTGGCGGAATCGACTGGTGGGTAGCGGATGACACTGCTCCCATGGGGACCGCACCACCCTCCTCATCACTAGAAACTGACAAGTCGATGCGGCATGACTCAGCTGCAGTCGTGAATGTCGGAGTGTGCGTGCACGATTGGCGCTCCAACACACTAGATGTGTCTAACGAATGAATGCCCTCACCAATCCCCGAGGCAGACGTAGTAGGTACGTCAACGTTCGGACAAAACTGACCATTTCTAATTGCTGTCTCCTGCGTCAAGGCCTTGGAGCATACACGTAGGATTTGTGGACCAGAAACAATGACCGTTCCGGGCACCGCTCCTGAACCCACATTCATTGATGCATTAGGCAGAGATCTCAGAACATTCACAGGAGCTTCAGATGAGGGCACCAGCGGTGGAGGTTGACAGTGTAATTCGGAAGATTCATGAACCGTCGATATCAGACCGGAATCAGGAGTAGGACGCCTGTCAACACTGCAGACTGTCTGTGGAAGTGAATGTTGGGTAAGACAAGGGGCGGCCGCTGATATGCAACTAGATGTGGTCACCGAGGCTAAGCTACATTCAACCATACGTCGACCAGACAAAACAGTCGAATTCAAGTGATCCGTCACGCCCGACGATAGTAACATGTGTAGTCCCTTGCTTCGTAGGCGCGACCACGGTCGTTTCGGCCAACCGATTGTGTGCATGTGATTGGCAATCTGCATCCAAATCGATCTGTCCCACAAATTCCACAATTGGTCATTGCGTCTGAGCAGTTCTCGTGTTCGGAACACTATATTCCTCAACGTTACCAACTCATCCGCACTATACGCGTTCCTCGGGCGTCCACACCCAGTCAACCGTGAAGCCGACACAACACTCACTGTATTCGGCCCAACAGGCATCCGCGATAAATGTGATGCATTGTGAGATTCGCATCACCACCGCGAATTCGTGGACCACACACACTCATCGATTGATGTCGACTAGTTTCTGATTGGTCATTCACTTGGCTTGTCTGAGTGAGGTCGAAACTGCGTCTGAACCGAAACGGAATCCGATTGTTGATTGGCTATTTGCCACAAAGATTTGCACGACGTGTCGTCTTGTCTGTGACACCCCATGTCTCACGAATACGTGTGTGTTTGCACGTGTGTGCGCGTGCGAATGTGTGTGAATTTACGCGATGTTGCCTCAGTATTTCATGTCCTCCGACTGACACGCTCTTGTGCCTGCTGCAGTTGGGTGTACCACGAAACACACATCTGTCTCTGCGTGGGTGAATTTAAACATCACACGCCCTCGACAAACGTGCGTATTTAAGGTCAATTCATGTTGGCGGATTGACACAGTGCAGTGGTGAGCTAGTGAGAGACGTGAGTAATTTCGCCACTTCACAGTGCATTTGGCGATAATTTGCATCCAGCTGTTGATAGGCATATCGATCACCAACTGAATGCAGCGTTTAATAGCTTCGAGACAAATATATTCGAGACGAATATACGTCCAATAATCTCGCACTATGGCGTGGCATTTCGGTTTATATTATAATGGACCAGCACTTCAGATTGACCGTGGCATTCGCTCTGCCANCAGTTCTTGATGGGCATATCGATCACCAACTGAATGCAGCGTTTAATAGCTTCGAGACATGTGACGAAAATACGTCCAATAATCTCGCACTATGGCGTGGCATTTCGGTTTATATTATTATGGACCAGCACTTCAGATTGACCGTGGCATTCGCTCTGCCATGCCCGTTCAAGGCAACTCATCACATTCCTTACAACCATATCCAGACAAATTGTGGGTGTTCATTGGTCCTAATTTCGTCACGGTAGTTTCGTGGTTACTCAGCATACTGATCTTCGATTGGTAGCATAATTGTCGACAATAATGTGACTATGCATAAATATCCACGGTCCTACAACGCTGTAACACAACATTCGAACATTCATTGAGTTTTCTATTGCACGGCCTACGTCCGTATCAAAATAGTAAGTCGGTAAATATTACAAGCGAAGGGTATGGGACAAAAATATACTCACCTGCGTACATGTGTATTTACATGTAGATTTATATATATGCGCATTTCACTATGCCAGTGTACAGTCGTATTTTGAGAAATGATACGCGTATTGATGGCAATGACAAGGAGTGTGTGGGAATTTCGAACCGACAGGATCACGCGAGCGTGGCACTTAACCATTGGAGTGTGATATTGTTCACATCCTCGTGTCTGTTGAATTGAAAATTACTTCCCGATACGCACCGTTGGAAGTTAGATTTGTTTTCCGTGTCTGTGAGACAAATCAGGAATATCTAGGCGGTCATACGTGTTGATTGACACGGAAGAGCATTATGAAGTAAATGTGCGTGTTCATGGGTGACCGTACCTTCAACGTTTTCGATACCATGATGTGTGTATCATTTTTGTCCGGAGTGCTGTGCTGGTTGGCTGTTCAGTGCTTCAAGGTTCAGCCATGTCAGACAGGGAAAAAAGTAACAGCCAGTAGAAAAGTGGCTAGCCAAATACATTTTGTCCGCCGCTCTGATGGCCTCTAGACGTCGATCTCCCGCCCGTACTGTTAAGAGCTGTGTACTTCCTACCAGACGGTCAATGTCCGTGCTTCCACGAGACAGCCATCCATACATTTTGCCGTATTCCCGGAGGCAGGCCGCGGGTGTATCTCTCTCTCGCCAACCTACCCTTTACTTTCTCGTCCGATTCCGGCAAACCTGAAGTTAACTACCGTTACAAACGTTACTAGCAAACCGGGAGGCCTTGTGTGTGGCAAAATCTGGTGACAATGTATAGATCCATTGCCCGCTGTCTGTCTTCCTCATTAGTATACTGTTTTCCTCGATACGGGCCTGCGACCTTTGTCTGTTTACCCAAAGTGTAGACGGCCTTTGCCTGTCCAATATGTAGTGTTCTCAGCGCTGTCGAAGTTTTTACTTCGCCTTTTAGCCCACTGCTCGCAACAATCGTCTCAAGTTCCCATAACCACTGTTCCACGTTGCTATTCGCGAATTGGATTGGCCACGGCACACTCATTGTGCTGTGCTTAGGGCTGCGCACCAACATATCAACAGTTCAATACTACTTGGAATTAGGGACTTTGATTAGCCCCAGATACCGTACTCGAGTAGAGATTCCCCACGAAATTAGTAAGGAGAAGATCTCATAGTGTTCGCAGTAAGCAGTTTCTGTTCACGGCACAAGAAGCCGAATTCATGGATGTACAACAGCATTGAGGAAATCACAGTTTGTAATCGGGGGATCGTGTTCGCTCATGCAAATTCACAAACCATAAGCTGATTGGTGTGATACAGATCAAAGAATTTAGAGAATAAAGGAGGGCGTAACATAAAGGCTGTTCGTCCAAACTTGATGTGACAACTTTAACACAACATTTGGATTGGTGCCGTGTCAGATCTTCTCTTGTGTCGAAGCTTGGACAGACGGTGAGTCGAGTAGATTTTCACCACAAATTCATTCAATAAAACACGATCTTCACTGTCCAACTCGCACGTTTCCTCACCACACCAGCACTCGTTTATAGAAACCGGAATTCAAGTCCACACTGTAACGTGACTTCCAATTAAACATCCTAGGAATATAGGGGTGGGTGGATGAAATTCTGCAAACCCGCGGTCGAGTCACGATTGTAGTCGATGTGATATGATTGTTGAAATTACATTTGCCGGTGGTGTTACGACAGTCAAGCTGGATGACTTCCAACATAGTATTTTCTTCTACACCAATCGCTTACAATTTTGTGCGAATCGAATTCTAGACCTGGACCTGGATCAACCGGTGACATGTAGAAATCTGCCGGGCTAGTTCAAGCATAGATATTTAGGGCGTTGACCACACACTCGGTGTTACATTCGCCACCATCTCCTCACCTGTTACCTTTCTCGTCCCAGGTAACCGTCATATGGCATTCTGGGAACCGGCCTCCAGGACCAACTGCTTTGAGCCCACTTGTGACACAGTTATCGGTTTCCATTAGCCTGCATGATGGTGCATGAAAGTAGTGCGCGCACTTTGCAAACTCCAATTTGAAGGATTCAATACAAATCAGCTTTGATTTGCTGACTTTCGCCAGCTCCATCATTCGAACGCTGCTTCCCGCTAACCAATACGCAAAATTCAGCCCACTGTGTGAAACCTGAACTGGACAATGGGACAGGCACTAGGCGGTGGTAGGAAAGGTCAACAGACTGGCAGCTGAAACTTACAACAGTGGAATGTTGCAAATCACATCATCCACCTAGATCCGGTCACAGTGTTTCGCTGAAACGGAATCGACAACGGCTCTTGTCAAAATTTCCTGAGTCCAGTGTCGCATCGCTTACTTGATCTCACTTATCTCCACAACACAACTGGCCGCTGTTCCTAAGACGTTCGTATGCGCATATGCCCAGTTGCACAATTAAACGTCACACCGTGGCAAGACGTCTATGACACATCCTCAGCGCCACCCGGCACACGAGTTTCACTCTCCACAGGTATGTTCTATCGATTTGCCAACCGATCGACATCCCGTTGTTCCGTATTCGCACGGTAACCATGCCGACACTGGCAGTCCGTGTCAGAGTAAATCTTGAATACGCCCTGCGTGACACTTTCCACATTTCGGTCACACAGACGTCTACGATCCGGTTTCTAGCCCGGTACGTTAAGGTTGAGGAAGTGAACCATATATTTGATCTGACACTTACAATTCAGAATCACTCACCAGGACATGGGCATAGCGTCTCATCACTCTTGGCGGTTCAAGATAATTCACTCAGTAGCCTGTAATCGACAATCCCATTACCACTGATTCAGACGGTCTTTTTAATGAGGCTATCTTCCAGGTCTTAGAGAACGTCAGGAAACGTGATCGAAATGAATGGAATTTATACAGTGCTCCCGATAACAGTACAATAAGTGTGCTATCTCTCTCACACGGTTGGCGGCATCCGATTCGGATTAGCCTGTCACAGTGACCGAAGCCAAAGGACGCCTGCGCTTATATATCACTGCAACTGGCTTGCGCTGCACCAATTGCAGTTCCACCAACACACCACATATCCAGTGTAAACCCGAAGGAATAAGACCGGGAGGTGTGCCAGTGGGGCCTTTCTGTCCAGCCGGCCAATGCTGGTTAGCCACTTGATTGGCTAATAAGGAAAGGAAACTCTTATCTCTCGGAAACTAAACAGAGAGGCTGCAATGACGAGATCTACACTGAGAAGAAAGAGTTTTGAAGTGTAATACAAGAAGCGTTGCAGTATAGGGGTGCAGGTTAGTGCATCCCAGAGAAGATAAGGATGAAAAGCACACACACACACACACCGAAAGACAGAGAGAGAGAGAGAAAGAGGGAACAAAAGTAAACACAAATAGTTAACTCTCAAAAATCAGCACTATATACAATTCATGTCAACCGCGTCATAGGATTGACAGATGTGTGAAAGCATCACGCAAACAACCGAAAACAGTACACATACGCAATGCATAAACCGTAGCAACTCACCAAAATCAACGGAACTCCGAACGAACGCAAGCACACCACGAAACACACCTACATCACAGACGGACACCAACGTTCTGTTTCAGATTTCTGTTTCATCACACACACACTCGCACACACACACACACACCAGCGGGGAAAGATGTGCAAAACGGAACAACTGGAAATGAGTTCGTGACTGGTCGTCAGTCAGTGGGGAATTATTTCATTCAAACCGTCGAGTATGGATGAGCAGTACCAAGTTAGAAAGTTTTAGTAGGTAAGCAACGGTAGTTATAGAAAGGAAGGAGGAAACATACATTCTGTGAGTGCAGTTACGGTCAAAATAAACCTCTGCCACGATTGTCAGCTGCACGCAACAAAAGGGAAAACAGCAAATTTGCAGTTGACTTTCTACAAACAATACATGCGTGTCTCAACGAACTCAGTGCTCTACATCATGCCAAACACAGAACGACAAACGTATCAAATGACCCCCAAGAAATTCAACACCTGCTATATAGGAACCATAGACGGCAGATCTCTCTGCAGGCAATTCGGTTTCCGCTCTGCCTTAATCACAATCAGTGAACTGATTTAGCTCACGCACTGCGTCTGCCAATCTACTCTCCCCTCCACTCCAAATCACCTGATATTCGATTAGTGTCAAGGCGATTTGAGCTCGCTTGATTACATACGAGGTTTGTGTCACTCATGTTTCAATTCATCGATTTCACTGACCTCCAATCCACAAATCAGTACTTGCTTGTGGTGTTAGTCTGGTTATCGGTGGCTAGACACGCAGATGCAGAAGTCACAGTAGTGTAGCTTCATCACACGCAATGACCGCACACAAACACTCTCCCGGATGTACCAAACGGAGGAAGCACGACAGAAAAACATATCTGATTTCCACGTTCCATTAATATCGGCTGCCTACTGCACAATTGTTTATTTGTTTTTGCATCTCAAACATGTGACTTCGTTCATTGAACATGCCTGTAGTTTGCGACCGCAAAGCGATACCTGTTCAGCGAGTGGCTGATTACGCGGCCAGTTGGATCGACTTCCCTACATGGTTCCTTGGACAGACCTAGTTGATTGGGCAGTTGTGGATCGCGCCAGGGTGCTTAGGTGATTCACCCCGAAGAGGATGATGCAGATCTGTGCTAACCCGTATTGAGGTCATCACACGTCATCACAGGTGGAGGTGTAAATACGTTGGTGCTCGGCAAAATAAAATGTAATCTCAGTTATGCACGCTTCGCATGGACACATAGATGTTCGCGCTCGGCACAGTGTCGGCACAGAATAAATGTTGCAAATGTAATCATGCACATCTGGTATGAACT
>QNGE01004993.1:4257-30072 GCA_008508345.1 Paragonimus westermani | reverse complement strand
GGAAGCTGGGAAGAAACGTTACCGTTGATTCTGTTGGCCCACCGCTGTTCGCCGCAAGGGACAACGAAAAAGTCGCCATTCGAGCTAGTGTATGGGCGCGTGCCACGCTTGCCAGTCGATCAGGAGATTGGTTTATGGGGAGACCGACGGATGAACACGTGTGAATTAGTGGTAGATCGGAGAACTGCCAACCGTGTATCTGATAAATAATGAGAAAAGTCAACATCGGGTGCACGGAAGCCAGCTTTGAAAATGGTTCGACACTCCGATCAGAAGAGAACGCACACTAGGTGTTTCAACAGCACCGAGGCCGAGAGAACGAAGAGAACCTGAACGCCTTTTGATACGACTGAAGCAATCTTTGCGGGGGGAGGAGTGTAGTGAGGCAGACGGTCGCACCATATTACTTACACAACTATTCAGTAGCAGCATGGATAGAAATGACCGCGGTAAAAATACAGGAGAGATACGGGAGAGATCATTAGTGGGCAGCATAACGTACAATGGCTTTCGCCACATGACGGAAATGAGATATGGTGTCCAAAGCGACTGGAGCATCCTCAGAACAGTGTGATGTGCACATGAGCGTTTCTGTTTGTAGTCCCGTTGAGACGCATCAGTCGTGTATTGGTTTCCCCAAATAATCAACTTCTGTGCCATCCGCCTCCTGGGTTCACAACAGTAATACACTCGCCACCCTCCAGCGCCTACAGCATCGCAAAGCAGTTTACTTGTCGATTAAAATTGGAATTTGTTGTTGGTGAATGCATTCAGCTTTCCTCCACGGGTCAGAATCTTGGCCCATTCTTGTGAAAGATACGTCTGTACTCCCAATACTCGGCCATGGTTGTTTCCGCCAGTAGGCCAGTGTGAAATGGGCTGACGGTGTGAGTAACACGACGTTCCGTCAAAGCATCCTTGGGAGAGGCGGAGGTTTGAAACCGATTAATGACTTATCATTCTGCTGCATCATGGAGAATTTTCTGGGCCAAGGGTAGCCGGAGCCACAGTTTTCATAGACACGGCTCAGAACTGATCACGATGATGCCAGTTTTCAGGTTTCGTTGGCACACAACGTGAAGAGCGCCATCGCACAGTAGACAAGTATCTCGACTTCCCATTCAGATTGTGGTTCCTTCAGACACATTTATCAAGACGTCCGAAAACAGAGCTCGAATTAGTCACGCCAGCTCATAACTCGCAGTCTGTGGGCAGATCGGTTGACACATTGCTACCCAAATAGCAAAAGTCTGTGTGACCATCAGTAATGTCTTCAATGGTGCGAATTCTAGAGGCAGACTGAACGAAACACTGCCCTGAAGATGTTACTAAAGTCATACACATCTGTCGGAGCTAAAAAAATGAACGATGAGAATGCCATTTAGATTCTGTATACAGTTGCCAGTGTGGTATCCACAAATAATCTTTGTGGAATGATCACAGAGATCCCTGATACTCAACTATCAGTGTCAGGTGGACAGAGATGCAAATATCGGGGGGAAAGCAAGTGTGCTGATCAGTAATTCGAAAGCTAGCAGATCTTATACAAATGGTTGTTTTTGTAGAACGCGATTCTAGACCAATCCTCAGTTTGGAAACCGTTTGCCACATGTTGTCACTGCTTTGGTCAGTTGATCTAGTCGTGTTCCGATTAGACAGTGATTAAAATAGACACACTCACCCACATGGCGCAATGCGTGGTTCGCGGGACAAATTTTACAACAGCTAGATAAAGCAAACGCGGTGTTGCTCATTTGTGTGTTTCCTATGATTCGGTTTGCGGTTCCAACGAAACTTATGTGCTTTCCATACCAACTGTGTTCGACACACGAGATATATTATCGGTGACGGGTACTAAAACGACTGCATCCATGAATCTGCCTTCAAAACTGTGACCGCAGCTTACAGAAAACCTTCTGCTATTGTTTTGAACAAATTGCAAAAGATCTTCATGAACTCCGTGGAATTACTTTGTCTTGAACTGTGCAATGTCACTCACTGAGATGCATGAGATCAGAATTTTGCGACAATTATTTGGAGGGGGGAGTGGACGAGTGAAGACACATGGATGCCACTAACATTGAAGACTCGCCCACTATTAACAGTATTGTCGATGCATTTAGTTCATTGTGGGGCACCCAAAAGAACGTGTCCACGGCTAGAAACTGTTTCTCCAAACAGGCATAGAAACCTGGGCACAACATCATTGAGTTCATCACACGCCCAGGTCTGTCCGTATGTGATGGCCAATACAACGAAAACCGCCCGAGGAAACTTGAAGAAACGATGCTACTTCAGTGTTTAATGGCTGGAAATTGGTTTTCCAGAATGACATCATGGTCATATGGGATAAGGTTTGGTCTATGATCTGTCACCAAGACCATCCGACTCAGAAGCTGCAAGCATTTCTAATACGTCCACTAATCGACGCTGCCCAGACAGTGACCAGAACAACAACAACAACGGACGCAAAGCTACCGAAGAGCAGGTTTTTCATCTGCTATACCTGTGGTACTTCACACACTTGGATATCAGGGTGTCTACACCGCAACATTGGGTGTAACGATTGTGGCAAGTAGACAAGTGGCTACAGTACGTGGATCAATCAGATCCGGTAAAAAACCACTAAATATCCCCAAGGTAACCGTTAGGGTCATCAGCCGATTTGAAGAAATCCAACCTGAGCCGTATGCGTTGCGTATGAATACTGTTTACAACCAATGTCCCTCACTATACGTTGTAAAACTCGGTATTGGGAAACACCACGTAAAGATGAAACTGAACACAAGGTTTCTTGACGTTCATCGACACGGATGTCGTCAAGCCCTCCCACGACCATTGCCATGCCACTTCATCCTGCGTGTGTTGTAGCCTCAAAAACGCCTAGCCTGCAAGTTCGATCATTGCACAAACTCCCATACAGGTCATATCAAAAATTAAACCACAAACGCGTGCACTCATTTGCATGGCAGACATGCACTCACATACATTGGGTAACAGTACGTCATCATTCGCCTTGGTGGAAGTCCTCATACAGCACATATACACTGTTCCGATAGTCCCTTCTTGTCTTCCTGGCGTTCGGGGCTTGCCTTACTATTCCTGAAAGTCGCCTGCGGGTAACATACTACTTGTGAGTATCATATACTCACAACGAAACTGCCTGTTATACAACACGTGCATACGCAAGTGAACCTGTTCAGGTGCTTGTTAAATGTACGATACCAAAACAATGTGTCGGAAGAACATACCCATTCTAAGTGAATGTGACATCAGATGGCCGACCGAATCCCTTAGGAAGAGAATGAAGTTTAAAACATCCCTGATCCGTGGGCACTGCGAAAGCAACGTCGTAAATTCTCGGGCTGCCGAAGGGCTTGAATGTCCCTCTGAATTCATGAAGGAGTGGTTAGAAATTCTGAAAGATTTCCAAACCGCCGTACACTTACAAGTCGACACCCAGTAAAAGAAGAATGAGAAGGAACCTTTAAAAAATGAACTGGAGTACACTCGTTCACTGTACGAAACATGTTGACAATCGACGACAACGAACAGCCATCACTGCTCTCTACGGCATGCCAGAGATGTTTGTTCTTACACTAGACCCCATTTCGTGTGTATGGAATTCAAGATGTTTACAGATAACTGAGAGTTCGAGCATCGAACAAGCAGCCCGTTCAAGAACCATCCAAGCGGGAAGATTGAAATTAATGTCGTGATTGCTAAATTGTAACAGTCTGTTCTAGAAAGTAAAAACACACAAATTGAGGACATTGGCTACGTTGCAGGAAGACGAATATTCGGGAGGAGGACGGTTGCGTTCCGACATACCATACGAGTCACCTACTCAGTAGACCCTAAAACGACGCAGAATTCAACCAAAAATGTTTTATGATTGCGGAGTTCAGAAACTTAGGATCTTTAAACCAGGAGGCAAGGTGTTGGTTTAATGTATTCTTGAAAACCCGAGGCGATAGTAACGTGGTGTGGTTGGTGATGAGCTAGAGCACAGGTCACATGACGCTGACATAGGCGAAGTGCTGATAAGTGGTCGGATAGTTGCTAATTGCAAGGTGAAAATCACTCACAAACGATCGCAGCTGTCGCACTGAGATAGACATTGCTGAGTTTCGCCCTCGTTCGAACTCGTCAGTAGTGAATATCCTTTCCACGGTCGGGAATACAATTCCGATGAGGCTTTCATGAGACAACCTTGTTCACCACTGCGACAATGATTTCCAATTAGGCAAGACGGAATTATCATATGTGAACGCACAACCACTTTCAGTTGAGTAATCATCGGACTACATGGTCGTCGCGATATGAGACGGTAAGTGTCCTGATAAGTTGTTTGGCAGATTCGATGATTTAGTAGAGACCCAACTGGGAAAGTTGTGGACTTCGATTGGTGGGGTGCGTAACTAGGTCGAACTGTGACATTTCTGAGCTTCCAGTGTATCTTCGTAGATCAGCTGGTAGATCACTTGTCACGTCTATGAATGTTGTTTCTGTCGCTGGTTTGAATCCAGGCGTAGTCCAGATGTTTCGCAATTGGGTCTCTTCTAAAACAATTTTTCTGTTATCTCCAGTCAATAACTCCACGATTAGGACTTCCGAGATGAGTCAAATTCTCCGATGTCATTAAACCTGCAGAGTAGTGAGAAAATGAACTCGTGTACACTTGTTAGGACGGATTTCGGTTCAGGGGGAATGAGTTGTACAAACACTGCAGCACTACTATACGCGAGAAGTGGTCAAGTTTACCAAAAATAGAAGGATAAAAAGACTTGGAATTAGAGTGATCACCTCACTCAGAGCTCACGCATAACAAACTACAACGGAACTCTGGTCGATCAACGCCAGTCACACAAATATGATGGTCAGCTGCCACTTGGAATTTGCTTGTAGGAGTTGTGAGTTGTTCAAACACGTGTCGGATTTAAACAACCGAACCGCTAAAATCAGTATTGTGGAACGTAACAACGAACTGGCCAATTTACGTACATATCACGCTTATCACTCACTAACAATGGTTAACGTGAGCACTGTTGTTTATCAATGAAAGCGATATCGTTTTCTAGTACATTGAGACCACTTAATGCTGCCTAGACGGCCATCGTCTTGAATGTATAGCCAAGTGCGTGACAGTATTGTAACCCTTTTATAACCATTTTATATCTGCTATGGGATCGCTTCTAAACCAGTAATTGAAGCTGTCAATAGAACCGAACATAGGGAGTTTCTCCTTGGAAATTGTCGTAACGGGTTCAGATTCTACGTGCTTTTTTAACTGCTGTGCTGCATCTCATTCAAAAAGGAATTTATTTTTCGCCAACCGGCACAGTATTTCAACCACAGCGGCACATTCTGGGTGATGAGGTAGATTACACGAGAGAAGTGCTTAGTTTGCGAAAAACGAGCCTCTGTAACGGCCCAAGTGTTTCCAACGTTAGGAAGGATCCTTATGGTAGATACAATGTCCACCAAAAGTGCGATTTCAGAAGCAACAAATCTGCGTTACATAAGGCTTGGTTTAAAGTCAAGTTTCCGTAGTAGTCGTAACACCCGTACTTGAGTGAGAGTCGCACACTCCGCTGGCTGTTCCAAACACGGAAGTTGACCACACAGGCCATAGTTTCGTGGAGAATAGCTGTTGAATGGTTCACGAACATTTGTTAAGCAGCAGGTACTCAACCGAGGCCCACTGGCAAAAATTGTACCGAAAAAGTCTACCTGCTATTAGGAAGGCTGTAGGGTGTTTGGATTTTAACATTAGCGACGTGTAGAAAAATGATTTCTTTGAACCCAAGTATGAACAAACCACCCCAGCCAGGTTGACCAGTATCTCAACGGCTGACGGGACTACGAGTTCACCCATCACAATTTGATTATTTAACGTCATCAAGTCATTACATATCGGCATCTTACCGTTCATTAATCACTTGTAAGACATTCACAACAAATTCAGTACGAATGCAGTCAAACAGTTTGGGAGTCAGGTTTGACATGTTATTGATAAACAGATTGAAAATAACACAACATTAGGAGCAAGTTGTAATTCTCTACGTTTCAACCATCTCAGGTGGCATTCCACAGGAGTGTTATCATCGAATTCCGAATGGCGGATTTTTTGTTGTCCCTTGCGACGAACAGCGGTGGGCCAGCAGAATCAACGGTAACGTTTCTTCCCAGCTTCCCCATTTCGCAGCCAACCATTCCTTGATTGTGCGATTGTTCCTCTCCGTCAATCCGTTTGATTGAGGATGGTATGGAGTTGTGCGTATTTTCTTGATTCCCAAACGCTCCAAACAGTTCCGAAACTCCTCACTTTCGAAGCAGGGGCCTTGATCAGTCAATATGCTTCGCGGTATTCCGTGATCCGCTATGATGTGCTCCATCACAGCCCTGCACACCGTGCTTGCGCGCTGATCGGGTATGGCGGCTGCTTCGATCCACCTTGTGAAGTGTTCGGTCATGATTATGATGTATTGATTTCCGGATTCAGCTCGTCCTCTGGCGGTTGTCCTCCCGACAAGAGTCGGTCAATCACCGTCCGGATCGTCGTATCCATTCTCTGTGCTGCTTGTAACTTCCCGGGGTCACTCTCCAGTTCAATACTGTTAACTCCGACCACGTCCTTGTGGACCTCATCGAAGTGTTGCGTTCGGGAAAGCAAATCGGGCACACAGTTCTCTTTCCCGGACAAGTGGCGAATTGTGAAGTCGTACTCCTGTAGTCGTAATGCCCAACGAGCCAGCCTTCCTCGAGGGTCCTTCGCCGATTTAATCCACTCCAGCGGTTTGTGGTCAGTCTCCACATGGAACTGTCGGCCGAGCAAGTACGGCCTCCATTTTTCCAAGGCCCATACGATTGCCAAACATTCTTTCTCTGTCGTTGAATAGTTTCGTTCAGCAGGACTCAGTACCCGACTGGCGTATTCCACCACACCGTCCTCCTGCTTCAGTACCGCTCCAATTCCTACATCACTCGCATCCGTTGAGACAATGAAGCTCTGTCCAGTCACTGGCAATTTCAGAGTCAGCTGTCCTTCTTTCATCAAGCGTTGGATCTCGACGAACGCTTGGTTGGCTTTCTGTGACCAATGAAATTGGCAATCCTTCCTCAGAATTTCGTATAACGGACTCGCGAGGTCATGGAAGTTTTTGATGAAGCGGCTGTAGAACCCGACGCGACCGAGAAACTGTCTCAGCGTCCTCTTCGATGTTGGCACCGGAATAGCCTCGATTGTCAGCAGTTTCTCGGGCAGTGGCTGGACCTCCCCCTGACCGACCTTGTGACCGAGCAGTGTTACCGTTTGCTTCGCCAGTTGAGACTTTGAACTATTGATCCGGAGGCCGGCTGTCTCAATCTTCTGTAGCACTGCTGAAACGTGTACTGCATGTTCTGTCTCATTTGTGCTGTAAATGACGATATCGTCTCCATAGACAACAGTGTTGCTCACTCCGTCCAACACCTTCAGCATCAGTCGTCTGAACGTGAACGGAGCGCCTGAGAGTCCGAACGGCATCCGCTTGAAGCGGTATTGCTTTTCACTCACTGTGAATGCTGTTTTATCTCGGTCCGATTGTTTGATTGGGACCTGCCAATATCCGGACCGTAAGTCCAACACTGTAAACACCCGGGCGTTCTGCAGCTTGTCAAAAATCTCCACCACCGACGGGACTGCTGATCGCGGACTGTTGGTGGCATTCCGTCCAAGAACTGTGTCATCAGCAGGCGTTGTTCTGAGTTTCTGATGGTCCAAATGTGGCAGGGCTCTTGACAACGCTGTCTGCAGAAACATGGCGTAGACCAGAGGGTCGTTGGTTCCTGATCCAAGCCGGGCACCCTTGAGTCGCCTCATCGCCCCCTGGCAGTCGACGCGGATGTCGAACCCGGCAATCAACGCCTCTTCCTCGGCGGCCCACTCCGGCTTCGCGAGGCAGCTTCGCGAGGCAGCTTCGCGAGGCGGCTTCGCGCCGCATCCAGCACCGCCTTCGCCCGGTCCGCCTTCACTCCGACCGCCTCCGCCACGTTTTCGAAGTTCTGCAGGAAACTCCGAACATCCCCATCCTCAAACGGCTGCGGCCACGGGATCTTCATCCTCGTGTCCTGGTCACGGCACCAATTGTCGTGAACCGCGAAGGCGGATGACACAGAGGTTGTTTATTTGGTAAACCAATACACGACTGCGTCTGAACGGGTCTACGAAAGAACCACTCATTTGCACATTACACTGATCTGAAGATGTTCTGGTTGCTTTGGACACCAAGTCTCAGTTCCTCCATGTAGCATAAGCCATTCCATGTGATACTGCTCCCCAATGATCCTTCCCCTATCTCTCTTGTATTTATGCCGTGGTCATCTATGCTGTTGCCTCGCTACTGAATAGTGGTGGTGAGTGTTGTATGGTGCGACCGTCCTTCCTCACATCACTACGTCCTTTCAACGTGCTCGACACTTCGTCAGACATGTTGTGAGAAATCCTCGTCCAGCTAGGTTTATCGATTGGTACCATGCATTTTACCAATGAATTATATGGTATCTTATCCTCTACTTCCATCTGGAACGTCCAGTGCACATCCGGGAATTTGAGCAAGCAGATCTTGTAGCGAAAATCGAAGTATTTCGCCGAGAACTCACGGTTCTGTTCAAGTCCATAGCAATAACCAGCCAACAAGTTTGGCTGGTACACCCTTGCCAAATGTCCAACGAACGGATTCCGAAGCAGCCGTCGTACAGGCAGCGAAAATCAGGTAAGCGAAATCCAGGTGGACAGTATGTACGATGCTAGGATGTTATTCAAGTAAATGTTTCACATCGTTCTATCAATCTGAAGTCGTCGATTGACTCATCCCTAAACCTGACCGCCTGGAGGGATGTAATCCAGACGAGTGTCCGAAGTCCAATGAGCGACAGTTGCTTGCGTGAATTCAAGCGCGTGGTTATCAAGGGAACAATGGATAACATAGTTCGTACTAACCTGATCACATGGCATTGTGGCGGTTATGACCGTACATACCCTAGCCGTCCCCGATCGGTAAGCCATCAATGTTACCGCAGCGCACCGTCAGCGAATAAACAGTGAGTGTATCAGGTGCAAGTCGGCCAAACTGGTCATGTAGTTAGTTGTTTTTTCTTGTCAACTAGCCAGCCTGGTTCTCCTTTTCGGGAAACCACATCACGTCGGTCTGTTACCGTTCCTTGTCTCCAATTTCGTTGGCTCATTGTATGGCGAGGGTTTTGTCTGGTTTCTCTGCCGAAATTTCAATCGTCGTTTCATTTCACTGCCTGTATAAAGTGCGTCGATGTCAAAACTGCCCCAAACTCTTCTTGCTGTATAGTTTCAACGTTATTTGTTGACATTGGGAGTGACTGTTTTTCATTTCCGAGAGATAAGGTTTCATTTTTATACTGTCGTACCATCTAGCTCATCATCGTTAGCCAATTGGACTACAAAGAGCTTCACGAGTACGCACTCCAGTTATGTTGCTTTACGTATGCACTTGTTACAGGGTGCTGGATTGCTACTGCAAGTTGTGCGGCACAGGCCACATGTGGTGACAGTTATGTGCCAATATCCCTTGGCTCTGATCACTGTGATTAGCGAATCCAAAAATGCATAACGTCAACCGTTTCATCATCTGATGTTCCGTCCCGGGAATCATCATCATCATCATCATCATCATCATCATCATCATCATCGTAGACAGCAATAAATCAGTGGTTCTCACTGACGCTTAATTGCCAGGAATCACTTGGTTTGAATATTGCATTCTTTTTTACCTGCCTTGAATTCATTGTTTTAATTCTCCTGTTCACATATTTTCCGTTGTTGAATCGCATGCTTGCATCCAGACTACGTCTAATCCTCACTACGTTTCGAACTAAAACACAACAATCTCCGCTTACGAAAGTGCTGATACATCGGAACGTAAAAGGGACCCGTATCTCTGAAGCAATGGTGATCTGTCCTACTCCAAGCCATCTTAGTTTATGGAAGAGCTATGAGGCGCAAAGGTCGCGTGTATCGGGTAACCGTGGGAACAGTACTGATTTACAGATGCGAATTTTGACCGCTTTGTGTGGAATATTCAAATCATTCTCGCCTTTTCTGTGAGCAAATTCTACGTCTTGCCAAGCACAGTGAGTTGCATCAACGGGTAAGCGGCGATAACGTCAGGAAGTGGATGCCTAATAGTGAGACGCGAGCATGCTGCACGGCCTTCTAGGATGTAGGAGGTTAGGACCTATTTCAAGAATGTTATTCAAATCGTTTCTGACGCACCGAGCGCCCTTTCGCTATGTTGGTATCGACTTTCCTAAGTTGTGAGATGAACAAACGATGACGTGGTATGCAAAAATAAAGATAGCTACCGGTAAGTTAGTCACTTTAAGTGAGTTTCGCCCCCTTATTAAGATCCTATTTTGACTCCAATTCTGTGACTGAAAACCTTAAAGGGAGTAGTCGTTGGTAGGATCTCGCAACGTTACTGCTTCTAGTGTTCAACTGAGTGATCTGAATAGCGCACTTCGGTTACTGATACAGGCTTTGAAATTCGAAAGCAGGTTCGCTGGTGGCCACCTCTTTTATCCTTACTTTCAACCTAGTGATTTGTCTCTTTTCATAATTTGCAAGAGGAAATGTTTCTTCACGTGTAGAATCCGCTGCTGTAGTGGCATTTTATGGTGTTGCAGTAACTTCTGGAGAGAAGAAGTTGTCTATGAGGCCCATGACGAGTATTGTTAAAATGTGATCCACTGACAAAGGCTTTTCAGAATGCGCCATCCCGGTTCTGATCTGTAGCAGAGGATGAGTTAAGTTTCTGTGGAAGCTAGTTTGCTTGCTGTCCTGTTACCCGTCTGCAGATTGAGATCAAATATCCGATGAGCGTCTAATTCTTCGGACTTGTGCGATGTCTCTAGCGTAGCAAATTCGAAAGATGGGCACTCAGCAGTGTTCAGGATGTTCCAGAGATGTGAACCCGGATACATAATTCGGAATCCGACCCACAGGGCTTACCGAACGAGCGGGCCTTCTTATAGTGAGGATAGACGATCGCACCATCCTACTCACACCACTATTCAGTAGCCGCATGGATTGAAATGATCGCGGGATAAATACGGGAGAGATATGGGAAGGATCGTTGGAAGGCACAATGACATTTAATGACTTTCGCCACATGATGGAACTGAGACATGGTGTCCAAAGCGACTGGAGCATCCTCAGAAGAGTGCGGTGTGTAAATGAGTGTTTTTTGTTCCTAGTCCCGTTGAGACGCGTAAGTAGTGTATTGGTTTCTCTAATAAAACAACCTCCATGTTATCCGCCTGCTGAATTCACAACATTCTATCACAGTCGATGGTCCACCATCGATAACACTGCGCCGTTGACAGTCCTCTCTGTAACTGTTTCGACTCTTAGAAGGCAACCCTGGTTGGGAACCAACATGCATAAGTGATTCCAAGTGGGCAAGTATAAACACATTCCCCTAACGGATTGTGATATCCCGATGAGTTCTGCGCCAACAGATGGGTAGTTAAATGTCGCATTCGCGAACGACACAAGTTTACTAGGTAGTACAAAATGGATCGAAAACTGACAGTTTCTCCACAGAATATGAGGCATGCAATATTGCATTTTTTTTAAAAAAATTTACCGCGTCATTTGTGGACTTAGGCCCAACGGTATCAAAACGGAAAGCGTTGCTAGGTGTGTCTCAGTTTCGTGGCCTTATTATTGAGCCATGTGGTTTCACCATTCGTCAACATGTCTTATGTGATCAATTTGCCGGTCACATATGCGTAGAGTTCTCGATCGTGGACCACCACGGTGGCCGAAACATTGGAATGATGCCACCGAGCGAAATGATTATGGATACGGCAGCCAGTTCAGCTGTGGTTACAGCAGTGCGTTATGTCCACAATGGACGCCCGTTATGATTGCTGACCATGTGTAACGGGTTTGGTTCGACCTGAAGTCTGTTTTTATTCACTCTGATTCTGTGAGTTATATGATAGGGTTGTCTGTGCAATATTGCTGTTCCTGTGATAGTGCGCTGAATCTCTTGGAAATTGACTGTCGACCCTCTCCTAGGTGGGCGATGCTGTCGCGTCTGTATGTGTGCGCGTCACCGACTCTCTTGCGGTACAGGCTTTTCAGTCAAAGGCTTTGGTTGTGAGCCCTAATCGCTCTCCTGCACAGGTCTGAGCGTCCCGACAGTTACTTTAACCCACGTATACCATGATATTACAACGCAAACTGAATAACATACTTTGTCGACCGTTGTGTACACTAAGTCGGATCGCTCGATCTGCTGCACATGGCAAGGTGAATAGGCGAAAATATGCTACTGCCAGACACTCACCCTCATACCTCCCCTCCAACACGAAACACCGAGCAGATAATGCTCACTCATGTTTCAATACTTCGAAGACCAACCGGAGATAGGCCCGGGGACGCAAGACGCTTACCGTTGAGGCATATATTGTGCGCACGCTGATGTATCGATGCAACACCTCAGAACAGCCCGAACCGCGCACCTCACTGATCGCGATGGAACTGTGCCGATATGGAATCGACGTAGCAGCCTTGAGTGAGGAAAGGCTCGCAAACCAAGGTAAGTTACGGGAAGCAGGAGCTGGTTACACATTCTACTGGATAGATTACCCGGCAGACATTGATCGAGAGCATGATGTCTGTTTTGCATCAGCCTTCGAATGTTGTCGATGCGACGGCGACTCGGTCGAGGTGAGTGTGCTACATTTATTAGTGTTTATGGTCCAACTGTGTGTCACACTGATGGTACAAGGGACCAGTTCTACGATGGGCTGTCCGCCCCAATCCGGCCGGCGCCGGTGAGTGACTGACTAGTTGTTCCGAGTGACTTGAACGTTCGAGTTAGGCGCGGCTCGGTTGCTTGGCCGGGTGATGCGCGGCGCTGAATGTAGCACGAAGCATAGACTGGTCAGAACCAATTTGTTCATCCATGTCTGCAATCCTGCTCATTTTAGATTTTCGGGATAACGATAGAAGTTGTACATCGAACGATTAAAGAACTGCGAGACGAAGACGGATTTTCAGCGCGCCGTTGCCGCTCGTCTGCATGACGCTCCTGTATCCACTACCCCCGAGGATAGGTGACAACAACTCGAGAAAGAGATTACGGCAGCAGCTACTGAGACAATTGATGTGAAGCTCAAGAAACGCCCGGACTGGTTTGATGAAGACAACGTGGTTATCTCCAGTTTGGTACGAGAGCAGAATGCCGCGTTTGCCACTCCCATAATGCACCCGGCAAATGAAGCGAAGACGGCTAGGTTCCAGATTATCCGTCTTTAACAGGCCAAGTGTGTTCGCCGAACCAAAAACGACGGGTTGAGGAGGCAGTGTGGACAGATGCATGGCTTCGTTGATCGTCGACAACACGGAGAGTTCCATGATTCACTTGAGGCGATTTTCTGTCCATCTACCCGGTCTAGTAAAGCACTGGTAGACGTGAACACCGGCTGTTCGTGCACCCAGTCAGGGGACATCACGAAAGTGTGAGACATACATTTTCGTAGCCTACTAAACCGTACCGCTACCACTGACTGGCTGACCGCGAATAGCCCGCCGCAATAGGACATCAAACCTTCACTTACTCTCGCCCCGGATTTGTCAGAGTTTCAGAGAGCAATTTGTCAACTGCGCATCGGGAAGGCTGCAGGCGATGATGGACTGTCAGGTGAGATGCTGAAGAATAGCGGATCGGCGATGGAACGCGCTTTGCGCCAGCTGGTTCACTTCGTCTGGGAGCAGGAAGAAATGCCACAGGAATTCAGGGATGCCCTTATCGTACCCTTGTTCAAAGGCAACACGACAGTTATCAGGGCATCAATTTTCTCAACTACGCAGGCAAGCTGCTTGCCAGATTCATCCTGAACCGGCTAAATACGGAAATATTGGAGAGAAGTGTTCCTGAAGAGGCTTTGTTTCCGTGAGCTGCGAGGCGTTGTAGACTGTGGTAAAATAGATTGGACGTCCAGGTAATTTCGTTAATTTGATTGAGGTGTTGCATATGTGCATTCATGCGTGTTCATTCGTTGTATTTCCGGCACAATTGTCACATAGCTATTAAACGCTGCATTCAGTTGGTGATCGATATGCCCATCAAGAACTGGATGCAAATTATCGCCAAATGCACTGTGAAGTGGCGAAATTACTCACGTCTCTCACTAGCTCACCACTGCACTGTGTCAATCCACCAACATGAATTGGCCTTAAATACGCACGTTTGTTGAGGGCGTGTGCTGTTTAAATTCACCCACGCAGAGACAGATGTATGTTTCATGTCACAACTGCAGCAGGCACAAGAACGCGTCAGTTGGAGGACACAGATGTGCTGAAACAACCATGCATTAATGCACACACACGCGCGCACACACACATGGGGTGTCACAGACACGACGACACGTCGTGCAAATCTTTGTGGCAAATAGCCAATCAACAATCGGATTCCGTTTCGGTTCAGACGCAGTTTCGACCTCACTCAGACAAGCCAAGTGAATGACCAATCAGAAACTAGTCGACATCAATCGATGAGTGTGTGTGGTCCACGAATTCGCGGTGGTGATGCGAATCTCACAATGCATCACATTTATCGCGGATGCCTGTTGGGCCGAATACAGTGAGTGTTGTGTCGGCTTCACGGTTGACTGGGTGTGGACGCCCGAGGAACGCGTATAGTGCGGATGAGTTGGTAACGTTGAGGAATGTAGTGTTCCGAACACGAGAACTGCTCAGACGCAATGACCAATTGTGGAATTTGTGGGACAGATCGATTTGGATGCAGATTGCCAATCACATGCACACAATCGGTTGGCCGAAACGACCGTGGTCGCGCCTACGAAGCAAGGGACTACACATGTTACTATCGTCGGGCGTGACGGATCACTTGAATTCGACTGTTTTGTCTGGTCGACGTGTGGTTGAATGTAGCTTAGCCTCGGTGACCACATCTAGTTGCATATCAGCGGCCGCCCCTTGTCTTACCCAACATTCACTTCCACAGACAGTCTGCAGTGTTGACAGGCGTCCTACTCCTGATTCCGGTCTGATATCGACGGTTCATGAATCTTCCGAATTACACTGTCAACCTCCACCGCTGGTGCCCTCATCTGAAGCTCCTGTGAATGTTCTGAGATCTCTGCCTAATGCATCAATGAATGTGGGTTCAGGAGCGGTGCCCGGAACGGTCATTGTTTCTGGTCCACAAATCCTACGTGTATGCTCCAAGGCATTGACGCAGGAGACAGCAATTAGAAATGGTCAGTTTTGTCCGAACGTTGACGTACCTACTACGTCTGCCTCGGGGATTGGTGAGGGCATTCATTCGTTAGACACATCTAGTGTGTTGGAGCGCCAATCGTGCACGCACACTCCGACATTCACGACTGCAGCTGAGTCATGCCGCATCGACTTGTCAGTTTCTAGTGATGAGGAGGGTGGTGCGGTCCCCATGGGAGCAGTGTCATCCACTACCCACCAGTCGATTCTGCCAACTCCATGTTCGGCATTACCGCGGTAAGTATGATTTGTTTGTATGATTTGTTCGCACATTTGCAATTCAAGTTTTTTTTTCTGTCGTTTTATTCGGTGCATTAATCGTGATCTTGCAGTGTATGTAATCTGTGGTGTGTGCTTGTGTGTGTCTGTGGTCTTCTATCCATTCCTGTCTTCGGCTTTGTTGGTGTATTTATGATGAATGGTCTGCCTGGCTATTCATAGTTCAATGAGAATTTCGATTTTCATCCCTATCTTCTCGGGGATGCACTAACATGCACTCCTATACTGCAATGCTTCTTGTATTACACTTCACAAATCTTTCTTCTTAGTGTAGATCTCGTCATTGCAGCCTCTCTCTGTTCAGTTTCCGAGAGATAAGAGTTTCCTTTCCCTACTGGTCAATCAAGTGGCTAACCAGCATTGGCCGGCTGGACACAAAGGCCCCACTGGCACACCTCCCGGTCTTATTCCTTCGGGTTTAAACTGGATATGTGGTGTGTTGGTGGAAGTGCAATTGGTGATGGTTAAGCGCATGCGTCCTTCGGCTTCAGTCAGTGTGACAGGCTAATCCGAATCGGATGCCGCCAACCGTGTGTATAGTTTTTTGTCATGCAGATGCGCGTGCTGCTTGCGTGTGTGCATGCGCGCGCATGCGTGTGTACATGTTGGCGTATGTTAGACGAGTTGTTGTGGTGGTATTGTTTTGTCCTGTTCAACAGGAAGTATGACTTCATCATCTAAAATTAAGATTTTCCGGGTGATGTCACTGAGTCCTGTTTTGCATGATCTCCCCAAGACGTGGTTCATTAGACACGGTTGGTGCCGTCAAAGGTGGGCTGGGAGCAACCACGACTTCGGTGGTGGATTTTACGAGCGTGCACTTTGGCACAGGTGTAACGGACTTCGATTGTGTGGTTGTAGATTCGATCCACATTTGCCGGGGCAGGCTGTGCCGTGAATGTGCTACTTGAGAGCAAACGCCTTGTTTTACAAGTGTTGTAGATTCTGCTGGGTTTGTTACGACCGAGTCGTTTGTCCTATTCTGCACTTTTTGTTAAGCTGGCCGTTGGATGTTTAAAGCCTTATGCCTGTCGATGTACGTGTCGGAGCGTGAACGTACCGTGGTCCTTGGCCATCTGACAACAGTTGGTAATTGCTCACCGTCGTAGGTGACTGTTGACAGGTTGTGTAGCGACGGGGTGTGTGGATGTTCTGACTTGTTTAAGAGATATCATAACTAATCGGACGTTCTGTTTTCGTTTGCAGTCTTGTTTAGCGGATGAAATTTCATCTCAGTCGTGCGTTTATGTTTGCTGGAGATGCATGAGTCTGTTTTGGTTCAAGGGGACCGTCTTTGGTTTAGTTTATTTTTCCAGATTGATGATAAGGAGAACTGATGTTTGTGTGTTATCACCGGAGTTGTTCATGGACTATCTTTGTACTACGTGAACGTTTGTCCGTTTTCTCCTTGAAAGCCCCGTATGGAGCAGACTGTGGATTGTGTTGTGGGACAATGATAATCGAATCAGGTTTTGTTGATAGAACGATTAGGTCGATAAATGAGTATTAGTCGGTAGCATGAGTTAGTTAGGATCCTTGCATGTTTGGCAATTTGTTTCAGTAGTTAACTGTCCAATTTCCAACGTATTCTTTTCAGGACGCCATCGAAACGCAAACCTCCCAACTTGACGAGAGCTGAACTCCTGATGCGGATGCAAGTCTATCGGAAGAAACTTGAGGTACTTGAACTGAAGAAAATTTACTGGACAAATAAATTGCAGCGGTTGTCATCTCAGTGCGAGACAACTTCATCTCAGTAGGCAGTGATTGCCTTGATATGTGTGCTTGTACAGACCGTGATTGGATCTATTGTACAGTTATTTTGTTTTGTAAATAACTACTCTTCTTTTCACGTGATGACCTTTTTGACCATCGGGGTTGTTTGATGGCTACATCACTTTGGTTGAATGTTCGTTCCTTCAGTGGCTAACTAATTTGTTACCCTTAACTGCTAAAAGCGAACTCAACGGAAACCATTCAAAGCCACTGTCTCACTAGTATCTTCGCTGACCTCGTTTTCTTATCCGGTAGTCATTCTCGTTCACAATTCGCATGTCTGAGGATAGTGACAATTCAGTGTGTATGCACTCAACCCTGTGCAATGACATTCCTTCTGTGTAGCCACATTTCTAAACGTACTCGACTGTCAGTCTTCTCGATGCGTTTCCGCTTTGCATGGTCCAAACTGAATTTCGTGAATCGGCCGTTCTTCAAGTTGGTTGAACATGACGGGTTCGCACGATTTCGTGATCCACATCTGTTGACTTCCTTCACGGTGGTGATCCTCCCATTCGGACTCACGTGGTATTCTTGAAGTCAGAGTGTCCCGAAACTTGCAGTTTTCTCATTTCGAAATAATCGCGGTCGATTTGGTCAGAGCCCGTAGGGGCAATTTGTGTGGACAGTTTGATAGAATACTCGATTGGCGAGTTGGTCGTGTTGGTCGTGGGGCACTCAGTGCATCTGGCTAAAATAGCCTTCCGCTAATTTGGAGTCCTGTGTGGTAACGCGTCTGGGTGCGACACGTCCAAATTATTTATGCTGAGAACGGCTACTCGAAATCAACCTGTCTGCATCTTAAGGAGGGAGGCAATGGCTTCCCATCGCCGACGTCAGTGGCCAGCCTGAAGGCTCGACAACAAGACTCTCCTGTCCTTTGCACGCATACGTCAGAGGTCATGTGTCCTGTTAACGCGCTTTGGTTCATCTGTGTCACAGAGGTGGCAGTTTGACATACCGGCGACGTCAGTTGTGCCAGGCCTGGAACTCCAAACTACTAGTCCATCACGTGGTGTTGTGACCTACTGAGGGGTAGTCGGTAATACATGTGAAGTGAGTGATTTCCAGTGGAGTTTACGGGGTCAGCTGTCAACACAATAGAGGTTACCAACCAATGACGGATCTGCCAGTCGGTAGAACGCTTGCGATGAAAGTGTTGATGATGGACGTTGACTTGAATCGAAAGTGGTGCTCAACATTCATTGTACCTAGGTTGCTGATAAGCTGTTCTTTGCTGAAATGACTTCACTGACAGTAGAAGGTTGTTCAGAGATGTTTGGTTTTCGGTGGAAATACGGCTTATCACCGGGGTGGGGAGCACCAGACAACAATAGATAACGAGTTTGCAAGTGATTTATGTAGGGTTTCACTGTTGATGAAGGGACTACCCTATCGGAGACATTCCGTAAAACCGATGTGGACTGTCACAAGTGGTTCATACAGAATTGCTCCCGTTGTGCGTGATAATGTTCCTTTGGAATGACAACATTTAGCGGCTGCTATTCCGTCATTGGTCGAGAATGAGTGATCCTGTTTTCCATCACACGTAGAGGATCAAGCGAGCAAGACAATCCTTGTTGAGTTTTCCAACACGGGTTGTTGCTTGGTTGACATCGTGAACAGTACGTCTCGAATGCATTCATTCCTTCATTGATCCTCGAGACGGTGGCCTGTTACTGTGTGTGCGTGGGGAGACATCGTGGATGAAATAGCCCTGATCGGGTTTGTTATCAGGAGGATCGATTAGCCGAAGACACCCCTGTACTGTGTTGATCAAACAGTTGTGTGAAAGTTTGATTCACCATTAGATGTTCCAGCTCTCTTACAACCCAGTACTCACGTCGCTGGTAGAGCAGTGTGCTGCCAAATGGAGAACTACTAAAATGAAAACCCACACTTGTTCGGTGCCGAAGGATTTGAATTCATGCTGTGTGTTCTTTTCGGGAAACTCGGTCGAAGTGTTATTTTTACGCGACCCATGACCATACACAAAGATACCATTATATCAGTGAAGAAAATGTACATTTTGTTCCCAAATTTGTTGCGTTAGGACTGGTGATTTTAGTGTCTATTTAAGAAGGACTGTTTCACAGACTTGTTGGCACATTGACCCAGTTTGTGAATGCCGTTTGCGCGATGACTGTGTGATTATAGGCTCACTTTAGTAGACGAGGCCAAATTCATCATACCCGAATCGTCGACAGTGATATTGATTTCATGGACTCCATTTATGAGATGGTAGACAAGATGGTGTTGGATTGTGGAAACTTGTGTTCATTCTGGTGTTAAGCCAGACATTCAGTTCACCTTTTAACGCCCCCCACATGTCTGAGTTCCCTGGATTGGCGAGCGAACAACACAGCCTCGCTGTGGCCACTTCTCGGCTGGCGTTCAGACGTGACCGCGTGATCCATACTTGTGATAGCGATCGATGTGGTAGAGAGCACTCTGTGTTCGGGCAGACAGGGCGGAATTTGCACTCCGCGGCCATCGTGGTTGCGGGTGCGTGGTGCGGTGAATTCACACGTCTGTTATTCCGAAACGGGTTTGACCGTGTGAGTGGTCAATCAACCGAGCGCCTGTTGATTGGTAGACGTCATCGATTGGGTGTGCGATTCGCTTGCTCTGATATCGGTCACACATGGAGTGGCAATGGATCTACTTGTCTTGCAAAATTTGTGCAATACCGATTGTTGAAATGGTTGGACTGTTTGGTGTGAAATGGTTAGCGTGTTTGTTGTGCTGATGTAATGTTGGAGGATGACTAAAATTTTTTACAGAAGGTGCATCTCGTTCCTCCATACACGTTTGTGTTTCTTTGTAAATACGATCGCTCTGGACCGAGTATGTGAGATAATTGAACATCCATCTTTGAAGTTCCTCTTGTTTATAGTTGTGTTTGCGTAGTCCCTAAACTTTCCTGAACCCAGTGATTCTAATTTGTTTCATCACCATGTTGGTTCAGCTGATATTGTGAGCTTAATTGTGGATAATTTTCGGCTATTTTGTGAGGATCCTGCACAGCTGTGCAACTCTGGTTGGTATCTGCTCGTTCAGTTGGACTCCCGATTGATTTAAATTAGATATGAGAGAAAATTACTATTTTGTGCTTTTTCTTCAGTACCGCAGAAGGTCCATTTATATCTAAAGCCGTTTTATTTATACTGGTAATTTTGAGGTCGTTCTGTTTATCCGACCGACTCAGCTGGTGTTATTGCTCCCATAGACTATGTGTACCTCATTGTCAAACCTGAATCTGTTCGGCCAGCTTCATTACCCGTTGTTTCACATCGATATCCGCGGTTTAGCCGAAAGTTTGATCTGAAACAGACCTTCCCCAACTGAATCGGCCCCGGTGCACGGTTGATGGCATACATTTCGGTTTAGTCTGTCACAGTGGCCAAAGCCAAAGCACATCAGCGCATTACATTTATCACAGCTGACTTGCGATGCACCACTTATGGCTCCACCCACACAGCACATATCGAGCGTGCACCCGATGGAACAATATCAGGAAGCGTGTGAGTGCGGGTCTTTGTGGTTCATCTGACCGATGTTGGTGGTCTCCGGCACACCGGTATAAAGACAACCGTGTTCTCTGCCACGAGGGTGTGTGCCCACTTCAGATCAAATCGTACGGTACCGTCGTCTCAGTGTTTTAATCACTGTGCTTCTCTAACTCAACGTGGCAGTGATACAGCTTTTTCCACCAAACGGTGGACAATGGAAGGTGTATTCATGGACGAAGTCGATTTTCAACTTAGCGGGGTGTTGTCTGGAAACTGACGATTTTTACGAATTGACCGAGGCATGACAAGTTGTGTTTTTGGCTTTACCCTACCACTTGTGACCTCCATCGCCTACGTGATTTTACTCTTGGTAGTTAGTGTTATACCAGTCCACTGTTTGCAATCTTGTAATGTCTGCAGTAGTTGAGGATGTTAACGTTGATTGGAAATATCCGTTTAAGGATCAGCTTGTCACGCTCACCGAAATCCAAGGACGCTTCCACACAACCTTTACCATCACTTGCGATCGCACTCATATACCACGTATCCATTGTAAGCCCGAATGAATAATGCCATGAAGCACGCGAGTGGAGGCCTTTGTAGTCCAGTCGTCCGACGCTGGTTAGTCAGATGGTAATCTAGTGCGGAAATGCAATCCTTGTATCTGGGAGGCAAAAATAGACTGTAGCGGTAGGATATGTTCCAGGAAGAAAGATAGTGGGAATCTGATGTAAGAAGTGGTTCAATATTGGAGTATATATATATTTTTAAATTAATTAAAAAAGGGTAGACACTGAGTGGTGGACGATTTATTGTGACGTTTCAAATCCACACTAGGATCCGTTATATATATATATATATATATATATATATATATATNAACGCAATCCTCGACTAACGATTTGCCTGGTGGCTGAAGCTGTACAAGTCTGAGAGACAAAACTCTCTCGGTGAGACTGTGTACCGCTTTACTCGCATGTCCGATTCGGGGCACGATCTGTTGTCATTTTTGGTCTCAAAATTGAACGTCTGAGAGGACCTGGTGGCTTTTTGGTTTGACAGTACTCCTGATCAATGACAACTCCAAACCATGAGCGTGATATTATATGTGAGTGGGGCTGTTGGTGCGAGACAGTATTGTGCAGATACCGGTTGTTTCGGACACAGTGAATCCGCCAGCCGTGTCAGGTTCAGTGAATAAACGCGGCTGTTTATCTAGACCACGTTACCGCTTCTAGTATAGAGTAAGAGGTCATAAAACGTCGAATCGCATCGAGGTACCAAACACGACTTGTCAGCGAGGTTATTGATGTTCCCAATGACATGGCGAAATTAACAAGTCGGCCCTCAGAAATGTACCAGCTATAGTAAAATATCCGTACCAAATTTAGTACGAATGAAGTTGAACGCATTTATTGAGAACACAATTAAGGACATACCCACTAAGGAGGAGAGTAAAACGACCAGAACTTTCAAGTCTACTGTGCAAATACCGTATTGTGAACAAACGTTTGAAAAAGTTCGCTCCATTCTCTCTGAGTACGCTATCCGGACTGTATTTCGGTTAGACAATACCTTAGAACGACTGGTAACGCATCCTAAGGATCTAATTTCTATGGGTGACCAGGGAGACTGTGTTTACGAAATTAAATGTGGTGACTGCAATGCCGGCTACATTGGAGAGACAAGTAGACAACTGTAAGTAAGTATTGCCGAACACGAGAGGCACACGAGGTTGACGAACAGGAAAACTGATGTTTGTGTGTGTTATCACCGGAGTGGTTAATCGATTATCTTCGTGTTATGTGGTCGTTTTATTCTTTTTCGTGGATTGTATGTAGTGGGACAACGATCCTCGAATCAGGCTATGTTGGTAGAACGATTAGATCGATAAATGAGTATTAGTGGGTAGCATTAGTTAGTTAGCATCCTGACATGTTTGGCTATTTGTTTCATTAGTTCGCTGTGAATCGCTGGACGTTGTTGATGCTGTCATGCAAACCGGTCAGTAGCTGCAGCATGTTTATCTGTCTTTTCACCTCCAGTACGATAGTTCAGTTTCCATCATTCTATTTTCAGGACGCCATCGAAACTCGAAACTCCCAACTTGACGAGAGCTGAACTTCTGATGCGGATGCAAGTCCATCGGAAGAAACTTGAGGTACTGGAACTGAAGAGAATATACTGGACAAATAAATTGCAGCGGTTGTCATTGCAGTGCGAGACAACTTCATCTCAGTAGGCAGTGATTGCCTTGATATGTGTGCTTGTAGAGACCGTGATTGGACCTACAGTACAGTTATTTTGTTTTATAAATAACTAATATTCTTTTTCAATCGGTGACCTCTTTGACCATTTTGGTTGTCATAATCAATGCCATTTTGGTTTTTCGACGGCGCATCACGTTGGATGTTCGTTCCTTCATTGGTTGAGCTGTTCGCTGTTTTCGACTGCTAAGAGCGTTTGTGTGCACGTGACGGAATAAACAGATGGCTTTCAGCTACCAGTAATTTTGTTCCACACTGTTTGTATTAGCAACCAATATCTGTTTAATCGAAGACATGATTGAACCACCAGTGTTCCATTTTTTATCTGCTTCGATGTTGCCAGTCTCCGAGATTAACTGTGATTGATTTGACAACGTTTATCAGATCAGCAACAAGTCGTATTCGCTCTGTCCTCAACACACGCAGTTGACCTGACCTAATCAATCATGCGTCTGATTTTGGCACCTTGGAGCAATACGAATCATGTAAGGTGAAGGCGTGGCTTAGCTGTAATGGGGAAAAAATGAATGGACTGCAATAGACCTCGATACAAATTGACGGGTGATGTGAGAGACTGCACTCACCAAAAATGAACAGTGATCATGAAATGTCCAATACTGTTGGGAAGTATTCGGAGTGTCCCAAGCCTAGTTGATGGTGTGAAGTGTTGGAGCCGAACTTTAATCCGACTGTGGGGTATTTTTAGCTGGCTGCCCATCACCGGCCTTGCAGGCAGAACTGACAGGTGGACCTAGCAGAGTTTATTCAAGTGTTGTTTCAAACAAAAATGTGCAGTACGGTCTGATGCAGCAGTTATGCGAGATTAACAGAGTCAAGTATAAGACGACGAAGACGCAATGTACCTACTGGGGGAGTAGTACTGATCAATCCAGTCGGCAGTTCACGGCGTGTCGATGATACACACGGTTTGTTCATATCGATGAGGACAATTCGGATTATGTGGGTGCCACATTAATGAGTGTGTAGCCCGGCTACGCCGGCCCACGAACCTGGTTAGAGTGTGGTCTCAACACACCGCCCTAATCACAGCCAGACTAGTTGGCACAACGGTGTACGCGCATTTCTGGTCAGGTGGCTCGGCCCCATCGTCCCGGTTGTTTTGGCAACCACTCTCGATGATAGATAACGTCTGGCTGCTGGCAGACGACCATGTAAACGTTTCGGCTTTTGAAAGGCAGCGCTCGGCTGGAAACCAGCATGCATCGATGGGTGTAAATTGACAAGGCAAAAATACCATACTCCCCTAACCGATTGTGCTATCATGATCATTGTTCGTAGAACGTTAGAAAATAAAAGGGTGCATTCATGAACAAAGCGAATTTTACAAATGACTAGAAGAATGGACGAAAACTAACGGTTTTCCCGTAGAATCTGAGGCACGTTATATTGTGTTTATAGGTTTACCGACGTTTTATAGCCATGCTATCAAAACGATAAGCATCGTTCGAAATGTCCCAATTTTGTGGCCCTGTTATTGAGTCGTTTTGTTTCACTTTTTTCAATGTGTCCTATTCGAAGCATCTTATATGACTATGTCATCCATATATGGGCACCGTGATGAAGGCAACGTGTTGCGTTATCAAGATCGGCGTGGACTGAGGTGCTCTGTTCTCTGCAAACCGGCGTCATCTTGAAAAATGATATATTCACGATGGGAGCGCCGTCTACTTTGATTCGGTACAACACATTCGCACCATATGGTCAAGAATAAACCAAGATACATGTCTGTATCGATAGAGCTGGGCCGAGTAATGGGCGTAACACGCCTCTTACAAGTTTTGTGCTCGTTCGCAAACTGATATCTCTAGTGCTGTACAGATTGTAACTGTGATAGATTCTGCTGCTGGTCGAAAATCGATATCTTCATTTCACCGAGGGCATGTCGGACGTGTGGACCCTGGAGTGACTAGTCCGTTCTGCGTGTCTGTCTATCTGCCCTTCTGATTCTGTCATGTTAGGCGCGCAAAACTGCGTCTAAACGAATTTATTATACTGCAATCAGATCACACTGTTGGATCGCAATTGAGAGAACGACGTGCCAGTAATCACTGAACTGAACGGTGTGTTGAACCAGTTTTCCAAATGGTGTAGTGATCACAGCATGATAATTCTTCAGGCGGTATTTGTAGATGAGCATCCTTTAAATCGACTTTTAGAGAGACCTTAGAAACTGACAAACGATACAGCACATTCTCGGGTTGTTCTGTTGTGCAGGTACGTTGTTGTAGGCATCTGTTCAACGTTAAATTGCAATCACCACAAAGTCGTGGTGTAATCCCATCAGTTTTTAACGGTGCCACTATAGCAGTCGCCCAGTTTGACGAGTCAACAGGCGTTATTACTCCTTTGTCATACATGCATTGCAATCCTTTGCGCACATGTTCTCGTAAACCAAATGGAATGATTCGTCTCGTAAGAAAGACTGGCTTCGCGGAGCTTCCAGTTTCACCTTCAGTATCCGCATTCTCCCTGTGATCTTAGAACAGTGTTTGGTGTGAACATCGCTCACTGACGTCAGTAGACAAATGTCAGAATGTACTGGTCGTAGAGCTTTAAATCCAAACCCCTTCTTCTTCTCATGCTCGTCCAAATCCGATTTTGTGAGGTACCGATTGTCAAACCTCCCAAATAA
>QNGE01004992.1:0-51025 GCA_008508345.1 Paragonimus westermani | reverse complement strand
TTCAGCCTATTTGGCGTCATGATACCATGATATTCATGGTTTTGTTGTGGTTCATTAAAACGCGGACTACCGGTTAGGGGCATGTCTACTCCTCTGGTCTATTCGAGTGGACCATGACTTTTTGCCAGTAAGACATTTGTCAAAGTTCTTACTCACTGATTTGGTGTCCGTTCTCTTGACTTCAACGCATGTAGTCTCATGGTTGCGTGATATTCACATGGTTTGTTTACTTTTTCGAGTAATTCGGACGATCTCAAGGTTATCCTGGTGAGGTCATCAATAAAATGATTAATCGGGGAGATCTAGTCGGTTACTACGTGGTCAACGTGTCTGGTATTTTTAGGTCATTGTGTCCACTGACTTTATTTGTTCAGAGTAGCACAAACACAAACGTTGCTGTATGCCAACACTTCGGTCTCTCTTCAGCCGCACACTAACAATGGTCAGATTATGATTAGAGGAACGTGGCAGTATTATTAAAGCGTGTTGTTCTTGGCTTCCCTGTGGTTCGTTAAATCCTCGGCAATGCAGTGTACTTATCCACCCAGTCATTGCGGATTGCTTCCGTTGTTTACTCAACATTATGAATATTTATGTGGTTACCTACTACAACGATTGTTCGTTCATCTCATCGTGACCACATGGTTGTGAGCTTTTGGGCTGGGAACACTTCTACATGATGTCTCGTTGTTGAACCGCACACCGAATTGTTTTGGTGGGAAGCAAGGGGATGTGCTGTCACCTTAAAATGTGTTTATGAGGAAGCATATCTTTGTATCCAAAACCGATACCACAAACCGCAGCCTGTAAGCACGTAACCAACGCGACTGTTACTCCAGTGCACCGATGTTGACACTTACCAGCAGATTGATATTCAACGGCACATCATCTCGACTTGTAGAACGACCTTATATTGTAGCACACGAGAAAGAACGTTGTGATTCTCACAACTGATTCCTTTTTCTAGAAATTACACTCAAAGCATACATCAAGCAACGCTTACAACTGGGTTAAAAGTGCCTTCCAGTTATTCATATGGTTAGGGAGGGGTGCTTTTTTTGAAACACTGTCGCGGTAGACAGCTCGATTTGAAAAAATGATACTTACATCCCAAGTCTTTGAGGGTGACCACAGTCAGCTGGACATGTCCGATTAACGAGGTGATTCCCGCAAACGACAAACACAGGAAGAATAACGCGCACAGCACGCGACCGATTCCACCGACGTAAGCGAACAGAACGGGGATCCTAAAAGTGAAAAATCTCTAAGTTACTACAGATCAATCGGTTTCATGTGCAGAATAGTGTTTCTCGTGACAAAAGTGAGAGCGATTAGGAGTTTCTCTTTCAAATCTCTCAGTTGGGAAAGCATTCGTTACTGTCATGTACCGTATTGAGTCAGGCTACTACATCTTTGATTGTACTATCTCAATTAGCTGGGGTTTGAACGCAGGTTCACACGATTGGAGGTTAATGTCACTACACATTGGGCTACCGTGAAGTCAGAGTGGTGATGGGTAGTCCCAAAAAACCACACCACAAACGTTCAGTACGATCCACTGCAAAGTTGGCGTGTTCAAATCTTATAGGCAAACAAATAAACTTGGAGCGGAATAGATTACCAACACATGATTTTTATTTGCGAACTCGTGGTAAAGCAGAGTTAACAACGATGCCGACTATCGATCACGCGTGGTTGTGGGCTCCAATTCGAGTTACAACGACTGATCTAAGACTGGGCAGCCTCACATAATCCAGCTTCCCACATGTGGCTCGTATGTCACGTGGCAGCAAAGCCTGAAAGCCTGAAATGCTTTCATTCGAGCGAAAATCTGTTGGACCATGATGTTTCGCAATCAATTACCCAGTTCAAACAGATGTAAACCATGCAACAAGCGAATTAATCCCGGATTCAAAGTAAGAATCTATTCCAGAAACAGTATTGACCGGAAGTGTACAGGTAAGGGTGCAAGAGCAGTACTCTGAACTTAAAACTATACAGGTTAATGAGGCGGATTCGCAAAACCTTTTATTCACATGACTAAAATTGTGTGTACTGAAAAAATAACTACGGTCACAGAAATCTGAACAAACTAATCGTAATGCGACTTTGAACGGTCTGTTCTCATCGGTGCGAACAACAAGAGTGCACGCAATAGTGAGGACTCGACTGGAAATTTCCGACATGAGACATTGCTGACCTTACACACAGCCAATCGGATTAACCGACATCGTGCCATCATCGATCAGTCAATGAAGTGCGTGTCACAATCGTGATTGGAACGCGCTAGAGGGTTGACTGAACACTCAAACGCGACCGGAAATTTCCAGTTCGGGACAGACATGGCCTTGAACCGCCAACTAACGCATACACAAATGTATACAAGTGCATATACACGTGTTATTCAATACGTATATCTGTTTAAAAATAAACGCTGCGTCAAAATTGTGCAGCTGCTCCGTCTCCTAATGCTCTGCCTTAGTGACTAAACGAGAGCTGTTGGCTGGGTTTTGTTTGAATGGATTTTGGGGGAAGTGGAACACTGAAAAACACTAGAAAAAACAGTCGTCACAGAATTGTAAGTCTAACCCAAGTTGACACAGTGTTCTCAGGTTGACGCGCTCGCCCAACGTGACTTGATCACGCAAACGCGAGGTGCTTTAAGAGCTTGATATGCGGCTCAATATAGCCGACATTGTCTTCGTCGAGAGCCATCCTGCCAGTGGTTTGGACGTAAACTAAGCTCCATGAGCTGATAGTCAATATGTTCCGTCCAATGCACGCCATGCAGACGTGAATCGTCAGACATGGGAATGGGAACCTTTGGAATTCTCACAGGAGCAGCTGGGCACGCACGAAAAACGTGGATGAATCCGACAGTTTCGAGATCCCATTACACGCTAAGAGACATGGTGCGTGCGAAGTGAGGAAACAGCCTTTTGAAGACAGGACGAAAAACGGACGTTACGAATAGTTTCTAACACAATCGCATGTATTTCTTAACTAGAGTGGACAACTGAACCCAAGAATTGGGCAATGAACGCTAAACAGCACTCTGTAGAGTTGAACCCTACGAAAACTAGTAAAACCATTTCGCGAAATCAGTAACAGCAACATTGCTTATTGCGGGCTGAGAGTCATGGGCGTTGAACTCACCAGCTGCACATTTCTATTACCTCAATCATGAAAGAACAAACTATCAAGAAGAGGCATGGGGAAAATGTTACAATAGGCCTCAGAAGGGAGAAGCGTGCTTCAATGCACCCACTAACGACAGACGTTCGCCGGTCGCGTGAAGAACACGTTCAACCTTTCGCATGAGTGGTCTGGTCATGTTAGATATCATTCATGACGTCGAGTCCTATATTCTGACACTGGGACATTTTGTGTTGCCCACCATTTCTTCAACTCGGCCAACGACTGTTATTCAATTCATAGGTCGCACTTCGTGAGAAAAAGGCTACTTCTTCGAAAGATGCGTCTTCGTATTTTCTTCTCAAATTAATCAGCTCACACCGGTGCGGCCAGACATCCGTAAAACAAATGAAGACCGGAGTGTAAGCCCTGTGACTATTTACACATGTCTTAATAGACCGTTGGTAAAATGGCATGCTCAACACAATGGTGGCTAGATGGTGACGCAGATCCGATTTCCAGTATGACTGACGCCTATGTGATGATGTTGGAACAGCGCATCAGCCTGCGGGCACCATAACAAACAAACGGTTTTGCTTCATTGAGAACATAATCTGGAAAACAGGTTAGATCCCACTGGTCGTTTTGAAATGAGGATGGTACCAAAAATTCATCACAATTTTTTCCGTTTGAAAAAAACCTACCAAGTAAAAGTTAATCCGGTACTGCCTGGACCATTCGTCTGCATTATTCGTAAAATGCCTGATCTCGTCAGCGTGGGAGAAGTTTGAATCAGAGTAGAGAACACGGTAGAAAAAATCGTCAGGGCGCAAAGAAGACTAAAACGAAACAAAGAAATCTGAGAATCAACTGGTTGTTTTCAAGTTGATTCAAACGGAAACAGATGGATCAGATCGATAGATTTCAAGTGGGTATGCCTAATCTTTAATATGCTCGATAATCCCTACCAAAAAAGGAAGAAAGGAATGAATATCACGGTGATATATTTTGTTTTCCTGGGCTTAACGTCTGTAATTACGTTTATGGCGTAAGTGGCCATGAAAGGACACTGATAACAATCTACGATAACTGACGACCGCCCTGATGATAAGCAACTGTGAAGTACTACGATGATACGCCAAGACGAGCATAAATTTCCATCCAGAAGTGACACTTAAGCTGACCGCATCCGTTCTATCGACGGTTAAACGCTTTGGTAACTACTACTTCGGGTAAGCTAGGTTCGAGCCTACACCAAGATGGTACGATTTTAAGCTCAGTACTCGGAGTGGCTACCACCGAACCAAGTGCGGCCGGATCACGCGGGTTGCTAGAGCGCTGAAAACGGTATCCTACTCAAATCAGTCTGTCTTCATGACTCTCATTTTATTCGCAATACTTGAGTAGTGGTAAATCGGCCAGCCTCGGATAAACTAACAAATAAGGCATAAACGTTTGAAATCACTTGACAGAAAATCGCAGAAGAAAAAGAGAAAGCAATGACCCATAAGTCCGGTGATCAAGTAACTCGTAGGCGCATGACCATCGGTATCAGGATCAATGTCGAGCACTCCAGCGGTTTGCAGGACCTAATTTCAAAGCTACATGTAAGGTCCGTTGACACCCCTCTAGTGTGGAGAAAGCAGTGCACCTATAACTGCAAGTTTGTAATGGGCACGGCTAGTATGGCTCGATTTATGACATTGATATATTGCTTTAAACGAGGCTCATTTCGTCTGACTATCCCGTGTGGGGACAGTAAACGGTTTGTCAACACTGAGTGAGTGTGACTGACCTTTTAGACGTAATCATTCGACCGTACTTAGTGTGACGTTACTAAGGTAGTTTTCAACCGGTTGGCCTCATGAAATAGCGGACTTGAGGTAAAGCTTCTGTCGTGACGGGGATACGCATCACCGTTGAACTCTAACAAGATCAAGGAGTCAATCGACAGGTGTCCGAATGCGAAAGTTGCACACGTATGTGGGTGCTGTTTAACACATGCCAATCAAATCCCCGACTATTCGATTGACATGAGAAGGCGATTGTTACACTAGCTTAGAAGGTGATTATAAGTAGTTGGCTCAAAACATGTGATGAGATGGGGAACGGTTTCACACATACTAACACACAGTATGGATTGCCGATACAAAACAGATATGATGTAAGCTTTAAGATTCTTGATAGTCAGTAAAGTATTGCAAGCACCTTCACTAGTTATCTATTAATCCGATTCGTCTGGTCAGAATCGAATCGAACACATGGGCGTGATTTGATTAACAATAAGCTAACCTTGCATAGCATTATCATTGTGTAGCAAATCGCTGAAATATGTCCTTACCTGACAGTGTTGTTCACTAGGGGGATCAGTGTTCCGAACCGAACGGCACCGTTTTTACGTGTGAAATAAGCTGAGTAGGATACGAATAGCGCCATGGCAGCTCCTGTATCGAATGCGTTCTGACTGGCGGCTTGAACCCACAAACTCGGAGTGAGCATACTAGCTGAGAGGGGAAAGAATGGAGGACACAAACGTCTTAATGTCCTAGGTATTCACTCATTCATCCAGTATAAATGAGCTACAAGCATCAACGGCAATACATCAATAATAAACAATAGTTCATAACAGCCATACAACTCTAACTTAAGGACTACTTAACATATAAAACCTCTACGTAAAAACTAAGACAAGTATCATCAAAGTGCTGACACTAGGTGAATGAACAAACGAGTTTCAAGTCGGAATAGAGCAACATGCGTGGGACAGCTGCTTCCCCATGACTTTCCCTGTCTCGTTTTACTGAATAACCCGTATGCACAGATAACTCAGTGGGACAGCAACAACCTTCAAGAGGGCGGAACTCAGTGACCACCACTTTGGCTGCACTTACCAATCAGAAACCAGTTGAGTGGTTAGGTTCCTCTTTGAGCAGATCCTAACATATTTGGGCACGAAAGGAAACACGGCACTGGAGAAAAATTTACTTACATCCTGCAGTCGTAATGTCCGTGAGTATGATGTTTCGCGGTCGTCTTCTGTCAATACAGAATGTTATTGGGACATTGGCCAGTCGCTTGGTTCATGTGTTTTCCGAGTGGTTCAAGAGCCCAGAGACCCAGATTTCGAAGACCAATCAACAACATCATGTCAAAGAATTGCCGGTGAAACTTTGGAATATTGTTGCAGATCCTAGGTTGTTAGTCATGAATACACTAAGCTTGATGATTAAGCAAGTAACCAGTGTCTGGAGGAAAATTTGTTAGTCCGCACCCACCGTACTGGGAGAGCACTTAGTTTGAGATTCGTAACTGTACATGCCAGATCAATCAAATTTGTAGCAAGGCTGCCTCGCAGTTTTGGGAATTGGCTGGAACCCACTCAGCAGATACAAAACCTGTCGTGAGCTAAGTAACCTTCAACCTCCACACCACCAGGCGTTAGCCACTACGAGTGAAACAGAGGCGAATACCGGGTGCTGGATACTGTCAGGCTACCGAAAGCCGGAAAACATGAGCAGTAGAGGTAAACGAAACCAGAACACAACCGCACAAATCGAGTGCTGCGTTGAACCCACTAGTCACTGTTTCCACCAAACAAGGCAAACCAATTAGAGGATAAACTTTTATATGTGGGTATTGAAAAGTAGTCAGATATTCTCACTGCAGGGTCATGTCAGCCTGGTTCCATTCACAATCGTTCAACGAAAACAGGTTCACCTAACCAGTTCATAAAAAATGTGCACCGTTAAACTGTCGTTAGAACGATGGTTCATTAACTGAAGTGCGTTGTACGGTAGATCACGCTCTTAATTCATTGTTGCAAGCTGCGCGTCGGTTAACTGATGGCTTACCAAAAAGAAACGAAAATTACCCCTAATAAAGTCGAAGTCAGACTCATCACCTGCAATGGGGGTTTCGTGGCCCACCTAGATTCGGACTAGAGGAATTAGTGTCGGTGACAGCTAGTCAGATGTAATGATGCAAACTTTGTGGTTGTCTGACCAGGCTATCTGTAAGATGAAAAAATGAGCGAACCAGAGCAGTGAAAACCCCAAGAAAGTTTGCTGTCTTGAGGATGTCGTCGTTCACATGAATCTCACTTATGTAGTGGTGAGCTGGTTGTTGAGACACAGACAGAAGTCCAAGCTCCTCCTCTAATCCGGACTTCACATTACGGTTATTTTCATGGTTGAATGGTAGTTAGACATCATAATCAGCCGATGACGCATTTTATCAATGATGATGGTAATGGCGAGGGACATGAAGAAATAAAGGTCATTTCGGAGCGACCATTAGTTATGCAATCCGACCTAATCATACACCACAAATTTCATTTCTACCATAATCCGGAGGTCGTCAAACGAGCATAGACTCTGTGAGATGTTCAGGTGTGGTCATTAATCTGCGCAATGGTGAGAGAGAGAAAACAAATTCTACACACACCTTCATACACCCTCTCAGTCAATTGTCAGATAAACTCTGAAATCTGCTAGATACCTCGGAGTTGGACTTCCTGGTCGCCACAGCATATTACATATGTTTAACGGAAAGCACTAAAGGTCCTTCACTGTCACTCAAGACTTAAAGTAACTCGAATTCATACAGAACGTACTCAATGATAGCGGCTACCCGGAACGATTTATCACCAGAAACATGATCAAAACGTCACCTAAATCTGAAGTACAGGACGTAAGAAAGAAGCCTGTTTTAGTTTAGGTGTCATTCACCGGTGGCAATGCCGAAGAATGGCTGGCAAACCGGCTAAACCAGACAGTCAGTAGGACCTATGCCACAGCTGAGTTCGGTATCCAATTCCCCACACCTTCCAGTTCTCTGGTTTTATAACAAAGATAGAATGGTTGTTCAAACCTCATATGTGTACATGTTCGTTCACTTGTTCCTGTGAAGCAGATTATATTGATAGAAGATCAAAGCAGCTTTCCAAACGAATCCGAGAACATCATCCACGGTGGCTGAGACACGGGGAAACACGATCGGCCAACAGTGCCATCCTCGCTCATTTGGTTGAAAGTGGACACCGGGTGAACACTGATCAAGTCTTCTAAGTGGAATATCACGTGATAGGCAAACTATCAAAAGCCGCCCGAATGAGAACACCGTACCGCTGAGGCTATCGAAATCAGGCTGCTTGACCCGGTATTATATCACCAAAAGCGGTCTGTTCAGGATCTGCACCTACCATGGTCAGAAATCCACCAGAACGATAGCCAGCCTGCCCGATCAAACGGACGGACGAACGTGACGTATTAGACCAACCAAGCCATCGCCAACCGATTGGCCAATGGCAGTTTCTTTGTAATAAATCCGATCGATATCTCAATCTAACTGCACCAACTCCCTATATAACTGTACCAGCCTGAATACGAATCATCGAAAACACGTTCGTCTGTCTTCATTCTCATTATTGTAATGGGCATATGTGGAACTCTTTTTTAATTCATAAACACCTATGGCATTACTGGTCTAAGTTCATACTCGTTGAAAATTTTGCTAGAGAATCGATTACTGCTGTACGGTTCATTCAAATGTCGCTTAGTTACAGACGGATAGATTCACCCTGTTAGTCGTTCACATCGTTTCCCAACACGAGATCACCAACTTCCTTGGAACTGTCTTCTTCGCAAATAACTTCAAGAGAAATAGGTAAACCATCGAAGACAAATGTATTATCTATCTGCAAACAGTGAGGGGTCATGAACAATCGAGTTTGATGATCACCGTTCCGAATAGTGTTTGCCGCAGACGCCTGAACTCTCTCTCGTTCAACAATATCGCGCATGACATCCTAGAGGGTGTGCTCGGGAAATTCAATCGCCTCGGCGTGGAGTTTCCTCCGGCCATTGAGGGGACCAGTGTGAGATGTACGTATGACACTGTCTCGCCTAACCTCTCGGCCGAGGGAATGGAGACCACACTTAATAGAGTGAATGACAAGGTTGATTCGTGAGGACTACGCTTCGCACGTTCAGGTTGCAAAGTGGCAGGTCCAGATCGGTGTGCTCCCAATTCCAGCTTCTTTAGTGTGGACAGTTAGCTTGAACCGGTGCACCGTTTCACTTAAGTAAACAGCATTATTTCATCAGTTTGTAATATTGTTGATGAGAAGACAGTGAGAAGACTAAAGGCAAGGTGGTGTGGACGTCAACCTGCGTTATCTACAGTATCGAAAAATTGTCCAGTCGCCTGTGAGCAGAAGATTACAAGACACATTTTGAGACACATTTTGTTCTGCGGTCTGGAAACACGGTCTGTTTGGACAATAATGTAAGCATCCCTTTGTGTGTCCAAATACTTCACATTATAACACTTTATCTTTGTAGCAACCGCAAAACGGTCATTGATCTGAAAGGTTTGGTCGGCAGTAAACTGTGTTATCATTGAATCTTCTGTTTTATCGCTACGTCCAGGGGTTGAGGAGAGAAGAGTGTTGTCGTCAGCGTCGTCGCTGCAGCTGTGGTTGTTGCTGAGACAGATACAGTACTGGTAAGTAATCGGGGAGTTGGTTAATTTTGAGCTGAACTGCACTCACGTTTGGTCGCAGCCTTCACATTCATGCAGACCCCTTTCAGAAAGAAGTATTGGACTCGAGTTTCACTCCTGTTACACCCCACTAGTAGTGTAGTCCTAGGCACAGAGGTCGAACAAACAAGAAACGCTGTCCATGGAGAGAGAAATCTTTTTTTCTCGGATAGAAAGCAGTCTCTGCTAGTAACTCCATTTGATGTGAATGCCACATAGTGAGCTACTTTGTCAGAACTGAGATTGACACCGGGGCCTTATCACGAATTGTAATTTAGACCGTTTAAAAAAAGGCATCCTATCAAATGATTTTAGGTCTCAGCTTGGTGTAACCAGTAGGTAGTCATCGAACGTTTGCATGTTCCAGCTGATAGACATCAGTTTCGTATGCTTCAAAGAAAAAAACTGTTGTTGAACAAACATTACACTGGATTTCTTAGTCAAGTGTATAAGAGATCTCAGCTCACCAGAGTGATGTTTAGGCCAGCTCGATTTGGTCCAGCATGAACTGTACAAAAAATGAGGCAGGATGCCAGGAATGCACGAAAGAAGTTTTCATAGCTGTAGCACAACGTAAGGAGCAGGGTAGTATAGATGCTCTCAAAGAGAGAGCACTTTGACTGTCAAATGGATAGCCGTGGCTGTCTGCGTGTTATGTAACATGTTCGAAAAAATTAGTTTTTCAGAAGCATGACTTAAATTTAAACACATTCACTATGCACAGCAGTAACGTGAAAGATATCAGTACCTTAGTAACTGATGAGTTAGTAACTCATTGTCAAGTGAGTCCGGTTTTTGAATGACCGTTTCTTAATGGAATCTACCAGGAAAACCCCACATCCCGTTACCGTCCAGTTCAGGCTGTTGAGCCGGAGGTTCCAGGTGGGATCGTCTAAGTAAAGCTTGTGGTTTTTTATTTCGCATATCAAGCTGTAGAGCCATCAGTAACGAACAAGAAGAAAATTAAAATAACTAGACCGGTCTGTCGGAGCAACAGAAACATCGGATACTTCTCAATCGTTTATGCTGCAGGAGTCCGGATTGTGAGACCCTACCCGGAAACTCTGGCTCAGAAGCTTGACCGTGGCGGCCTCCTGTGCAATTCGGTGGTTGTGACTGATTAACCAGCGCGTTTCTGCAACCTCACGCGTATTCGTTCGTTGGTCTCCTCACAGGTCAATCTCCTCATCAAGTGGCAGGCGTGACGTTCGCTAACATACTATCTCGGACGGTGAGATTTCCGTTGTGCATTGCAGTGAGGAGCGACAGACTAGCAGAATAAGTGGTATCATCTCACCGCAGTCTCCTCTCCTCAGTTCTAACCAACAACTGACTGTGTAATTTTTTTTTCTCCTAGTAAGTATGCCAAATTAGGAGCAATGTGGAGTTTTGCGAAACTTCTTGATTTTCAAGCGCTTCCATTATTTTGGAAATTCTTAGCTTTTGAATCACAGGCTTGATCCGTCAATGTGTTTCACGGGATATCATGGCCTGTAAGACTGTTTCATCATGGCCCTACGTATAGTGCATGTGATCCAACCAAGCATAGCAGCTGTTCCGATTCATCTTGTAAAATGTACCGTCATACCGTAAGCGCCTAACAGGAAGGGGTCCACCACGTCCACTGAACTTGGTCCTACGATTGCTTTCGTTGAGATTAGCTGAGCGTAAGTAGTGGTATCCAGTTGCGTCCAGTAATTCGTTTCATCACAAATTCGCTCAACGATATATCAGTGTACGAGAAAGCCAGCGGTGTATTTACTACAAGGAACTGGTAACCCTATCGAACGCACGGACGATGTACGAATTTTAGATGGTAAATAATTCTCTTCAAATGTTCAATCCCTATCCATAGGTGTTCCTTTGCATGTGAAAATCGGCTTTCTTGTGATTTATACGCATCCACAAAACTTATGTAACCACAGCAACTGACTAATGAAGCACCCAGTTTTCTTTTGCGCGTAAAACGCTAAGATTCACTTCCAAAACCGTAGTTCCAAAAAGATTAATAATGTTACGACAGAGTCTTCTTGAGCCAACACTGGCTAATCTTGTTATTCAAAAGATTGCATAAAGAACAACCAGTTGTCAACGCAAGCGTCACACACTGTAAGCAATATTCTCACGTCAACTACCGCGTGGTTGTTAATGGAGATCAGGATCTTCAGGCTCTGAATAAACTGAACTCTCATTGGTACCTAGAGGTGATTCAGATTTGAACAATCGTTCGACATTTTCGATGTTCTCCTCAAACGCACACATAAATAAACATCGGACGCTTCGTTTATAATAAAGTAACGTGAATGAACAGTATTTGAAGTTCATCAGATCCACACCGTTGTATTGGTCATATCTTTACCTCGAGATAGCCACTGGAGCATCGGCACTTCTTTTCGTAGCTAACGGCAGTTGCATTAATAGACCTTAGGATTATGTCTAACCCGATTTCCCGATAAAAAAGCTCCAAGACCGTCTCAACAGCACAGGATTAACAACAAAGTAGGTCGATCTGCAAAGTTGTTGTACGCCCACTCTAAGCACAGAATACACAAGTGTGTGCCGCTATACAAAACGCTCTCGGCTTCAAATGGAATCTCACAGCGATGTCTCATCTCCCCTTTCATCCTCAACCACTTGCGGGGAAAACACCCGAAGCTCCCAGGATCTCCAAGTTGGACTTCTACACGGTAATGAGTCAACCAATATTGAGTATGGTAACGACACCAATACACTTAGTGCATCCACAAACATGCATTCGACAGAATAAACGCTACTTATAATCAGAAAATGAGTAACACCAACAACTATACACACATGACAGTAGCAGTGTACCAGATACACGCGCACAACAAAACTAGGCATGAAACTGTTTGGACCTGGCACAACTCTCAGAGTACGGTAGAAATGGTTTGAATTGTTCCGAACCAACGATCAAACCAGTGGAAGTTTACAGGATACGGGGAAGGATGGATTGATGTGAGAGTGGTTCATAACTTGTAATTCACGTGCTGTACGAAGCTATACAAGTTTTGTAGTTGAAAATCGTCACCACAGAACCATTTTAGCGTGGCGACCTTATTGTAGCACGTGTTGGTCACCGGACTGCGTAGCACTGAGTAGTACTTCATCTAGATGCGTCACACAATAGTGTGTGATTTTGGCTTGCGTGCTGTTTTGATCCGGAGGGCTGTGCTGACTAGGACTTCGGTCCTTGCGGGTTCAACCTTGTCAGATTGGCCGATGGGGAGCAGCCAAACAAAAAGCAGATGCGTGCGTTTGTTGTGCGTTGAAGCTGTGTGTTGTGGCTTCGATGAGAAGGTGCCTGTTTTTGCCTGGACTGACTGTGTCTGGTTGCTAGGATCGTTCGTACAGTAGAGTTTGATGCTGTCGCGTCTGCGTGTGTGTGTGTGTGTATGTGAGACAGCTGCTGCCTTGCGGTTCAGGCTTTTTAGCCAAAGACTTTGGTTGAGGGTCCTCATCGATCTCCTGCACAGAACTGGGCGTCCTAGAAGTATCCGAAGCCCATACTTACAATGATGANGTGTGTGTGAGACAGCTGCTGCCTTGCGGTTCAGGCTTTCTAGCCAAAGGCTTTGGTTGAGGGTCCTCATCGATCTCCTGCACAGGAATGGGCGTCCTAGAAGTATCCGAAGCCCATACTTACAATGATGATGATACAAACTAAACCAAATGTCATACTGCATCGGCCGTCGCGCAGGATAAACCGGGTCGCCCTATCTCATGCACATGGCAGGGTGGATAGGCGAAAACATGCTACTGCCAAAAACTCAACCTCATACTTCCCCCCAACCACGGGCACCCGAGCAGATAATGCTCAATTAGATTTCAGTGCCCAGAAGACCAACTTGAGACAGGCCCGTGGACACAAGACGCTTACGATCGGGACGTGGAACGTGCGCACGTTGCTGGATCGATGCAACGCCACAGAACGACCGGAACGACGCACCGCCCTGATCGCGATGGAACTGCGCCGATATGGAATCGACGTAGCAGCCTTGAGTGAGACAAGGCTTGCAGACCAAGGTAATTTACGGGAAGCATGTGCTGGGTACACCTTCTACTGGATAGGCTACAAGACAGACGGTGCTCGGGAACATGGTGTCTGTTTTGCAGTCGCTGATCGCATCAATGATTTGATGATAGGCGAACCGCACGGCATCAGCCCTTGAATCACGTCCATGAGCCTGCGACTCGGTCGATGTAAGTGTGCTACATTTGTTAGTGTCTATGGTCCCACTATGTGTCACACTGATGATACAAAGGACCAGTTCTATGATCAGCTGTCCGCCACAATCCGGTCAGCGCCGGTGAGTGACCAACTGTTTGTTTTGGGTGACTTGAACGCTAGAGTTGGGCGCGACTCGGTAGCTTGGCCGGGAGTCCTCGGACCCTACGGCATTGGTTCAGTCAACGCGAACGGTGATCTTCTGCTGCACCTGTGTGCTACTCACGAGCTGGCTATCACGAACACCCGATCTCAGTTGGGTGTGAGCGACATCACGAAGCGGTCACCACCATCTGCATGACTACGTGATTGTGCGGCAGCGCGACATTCGTGAGGTGCGCATCACAGGGGTGATGCGCGGCACTGAATGCAGCACAAGTCATAGGCTGGTCAGGACCAAATTGTCTATTTATGTACGCAAGCCTGTTCACTGTGGATCTTTTGGATAACAGCAGAAGTTGGATATCAGACGGCTGAAGAACTGGGAGACAAAGGCTGCCTTTCAACATGCAGTCGTCGCTCGTCTGAAAAACGCTCCTGTATCCACTACGCCCGAGGGTATGTGGTAAAAACTTAAGAAACAAATTACAGCAGCATCCACCGGGACGATCGGTATGGAGCGCAAGGAGCGCCTGGACTGGTTTGATGAAAACAACGTGGCTATCTCAGCATGGTACAAGAGAAGAATGCCGCACTCGCCACATCAGCAATGGAACCAGAAAATGAAGCGAAGAAGGCCACGTTCCGAAGTATCCGCCGCCAACTGGCCGAGTGTGTTCGCGGACTTAAGGACAACTGGCGGAAGAAGCAGGGCGAGAGCATGCAGGGTTTTGCAGACCATCGTTAACACAAGGGGTTCTACGATTCGCTCAAGGCGATCTTCGGTCCATCTATCCAGTCTACTAAAGCACTAGTAGACCTGGACACCGGTTGCTCTTGCACCCAGCCAGAGGGCATCATGAAAGTTTGGCGCAAACGCTTTGGTAGCCTATTAAACCGCCCTGCTACCATCGATTGGGTGACTGTGAACAGCCTGCCGCAACAGGCCATCAAACCTTCACTTACTGTTGCCCCGGATTTACTAGAGTTGCAGAGAGCGATTGGTCAACTGTGTAACGAGAAGGCTGCAGGCAATGATGGGCTGCCAGGTGAGATCCTGAAGAATGGCGGACCGGCGTTGGAACGCGCTTTGCTCCAGCTGGTTCACTCAATCTGGGAGCGCGATGTAATGCCACAAGAGTGCAAGGGTGCCTTTATCGTACCATTGTTCAAATGTAAGGGTGGCAAGCAATGCGCCGACAGTTATCGGGACATCAGTCTTCTGAGCTGCGCAGGCCTTGAAGACAAATGTTCCTGAGTCAAAGTACGATCGACCTGGTGTTTGCTGCTCGACAGCACCAGAAGTGCCGGGAACGGAAGCAGCCCCTGTATACCCTCTTCGTGAACTTCACCAAGACATTTGATTCCCTGAGTCGCGAGGCGTTATGGACGGTGCTTGGTAAGTTTGCATGTGGGCATGAGGGTGAAGACACAATCGTGTGGATCGACCACTAACGATTCTGACATTGTCACTATCGTGAAGCAGGTTTGTGTCCTAGCTCCAGCCCTACCTAGTTTATATTTGACTGTCATGGCGACAGTTGATTTTCATGACTCTGGGGAGGATGGCGTTGAGATAGAGTACCGGAAGGATGGACGGCTGTTGAACGTGCGCTACCTGAGCCGTTTTCATGTGCAATGTCTGAGGTGGATCTTGGGTATTCGGTGGTCGGAGATGGTTCCGACGAGTGAACATGCACGATATGGAAGCCCTGCTGATGCTGAATCCGCTCCACTGGTTGGATCACGTCCCCCGAATGAGCGATGACCGTATTCCGAAGTACCTACTGTATGGACCAGTGGAATCAGGTAAGCGACATCCTGGTGGCCAAAAGCGGAGATACCAGGATGTTGTTCAGGTATATCTTTCACGTTGTAACATTGATTTCAGATGTTGGGAAGATTTGGTGTTGAACCGGACGGCCTGGAGGAATACGGTCCGGGCGGGCGTCCGAGCGTTCAACGAGCAATTGATGCGCGGCCGCGAGCGGAAGTGTGCGGTACGCAAAGGAACCATCGGTGCCATAGGTCGCGGTGACGTGACCATATGGCGTTGCGATGTGTGCGGCCGCGAATGCGCTGGCCGTTTGGGGTTAGTAGGTCACCAACGTACTCATAGTACACCGTCGGTGAAGAGACGACGAGTACGGTAGGCTTAGGTAGGTCATATCAGTATATCCATTTTATTTCTATCAATGATTGCATCGGCTAAGAACATGGTTGGATAACAGCTAGTCCGTTCCTCTTTTTAGAAACTTGGGTGTCTGCGATCTTCTACCCATTCTTTTCTTCAGCTTTGTCGGCGTATCGTACGATGAACGGTTCATGTGTTCTTTTCGGACTCCAATCTGAATTTCGTTTTTCATCCTCGCCTTCTCTAGAATGCACTAGCATTCACTCCAGTGCTGAAATGCTTCTTGTAATACATTTCACATATCTCTCTCCTCAGTTTAGATCCTGTCATTGCAGTCTTTCTGTGTGTTTATACTCCGAGAAACAAGGGTTTCCGTTTCGTGCAAGCCAATCAACTGGCTAACCAGCATTAGCCGGCTGGATGCAAAGACCTCACTCATACAGCTACCGGTTTTATTCCTTCAGGTTTACACCGGATATGTGATGTGGGTGGAACCACAAGCGGTGCGGCGCAAGCCATTTGCGGTTACGATTAAGCGCAGGCGTCTTTTGGCTTCGGTCATTGTGATAGGCTAATCCGAATCGGATGCCACCAACCTTGGTCTGAGCCAATAGTTATCGGCGCTGGCGCTGCTGACAGAGTTGGAATCCATGAACACGTCGAATTTTCATTGTCAGGCGCACGGTTGGGCCCTGATCAAATAAACATGGTGGCTTTTATAGTTCAAATGATCCCATGAAAAATGTGGGGTAAAAGGTTAGCAATGTCAGGACAAGTTGCAGTATTGAATATAACATATTGAAGAAGCAATTCGCCTGGATGCGCATACAAGTTCAGCAAATTAATTAGGGAACACGCACAGACAAGTGCGCCGGAGTTGTAATGATGGGTCTAACAGGATCAGATGATTAAACAGCGACCTATCTGTTTCGGATGAAATCGCTCGAATCCGTACACACTCCATATTGGACTGCTGCAAGGATATTGCTGATCTGTATGTCAGACAATTCGTACCTTCTAAGTGTCGTGTTGCTGGTAAGATTGGGTTGGCAGCAACTCCACCTTTCTTGTTGCAGGCGAGCCACCTGGGACTGTTGATCACTTTACCTATCCGGGATAGAAAAGTCGCTCTTATTTCCGGAAAGAAATCAAAAACAGAACTTGTGACATAAAACAAACCTCAGTCTATTAAGTTCCTATCGGTTACCCTATAGACATGATGTATCAGTAAAATGAGGGACTATAACTGGTGCCGAAGCCTTGGCTTCCCTATTGGTCGGCTCGGCTCCGCATGTAGCTTGTTTGTTTTAACACGTGACGCACTTGAAAAACATGTTTTACTCCGATGTTCGTTACAAGATCCGATGTTAAGGCAACGTGCTACCCTCATTGGTCACCGCGTTGACATGCCAGTCTGCTCGCTTTGTCAACAATGATTGGCTGTTGCCTTCTGGGAATCGTTGATTGACTTTGTATCGATGGTTTTGCTCAATCTAATCCCTTTACACCTGGGTTGAGCTATATTCAGACCGCAGTATTGCTGACGGGGTGTTCAAAAGGAGGACGAAGGTATTAGCGCACTGGCCTATCCCTGCCACCTGAGGCATCAGAAAGATGCCCATTTATCGATTATAGGCAGAATTTACTAAGAACGTGTGTGTCCGGTTTTGCTGCACAGTTCAGAGACCAGACTCATTCGTGTGGAAGGCACATACAGACTCTCGGTACTTGGAAACCGTTGTCTTCACGAGTTAGCTGGTACTAAGTAGGTTAACTGTGTGAACAACACGACAGTCCATAGGGAAGTGTGAAAATTCGCGACCAATAACTGAGACTGTGAAAATGCACAGTCTTGGGTGGTTGAATCGTGTGCCCCGTAAACTGTCACACTGTGCTTTGTGCAGTACGGCCGCTGACTTCTGGAAGAAACCGCAAGGCGGCCAAGCAGCAACGTGGCCAAGGGCTACGAGGGCCTTGATCGCACGCTTGGACAGTTTGTAGAAAGTGTGACAACCCCTACGGTTGGTTTGAAATACTGCCACAAACGGTAGAAATTGCAGTTGACGATGAGCCTCTATCCGTTCAATCTTCTTCTTGGTTCCCTACTGCTGTCACCGTTTTTTTTTAATAGTATACCCGGGTTGACTTAGATGGGGAAATATTTTTCCTAATCTTGGAGTTTGTTTGCCTCAGGCCAATGGTTGGCGATACCACAGGTGCCAATTCATACACGTACTCCAGCTTTGGACCGCTTTTGGTCGTGATAGCATTCCACGAAGTGACAAATAGGCAAGCCAGTGAAACCATCATTCAAACATACAAGACGAACAGGTCCGAGATTGTCTAAATTTCCTGAACCGTTTTTTGATTACCCCCATGGTACGCGTGGCTAACAGACATCACAACGAATGAGGGCACTGACAGTAGCGCCTTCGTAAAAAAAATTCGAAGGAAGCTTGTCCTTACGTGTTTGCAACGCTTAAGGTTGCACTGCGCCCCACACAAGGAACAGACACGTGGATCAGACGCGAACTTTGTTGGCTTTCAGATGCACACACACACAACAAATTCCAGACGGGCGTCAATCGTCAAGGTCAAAGCAAAGGCGAAACCGCGTTTAGGGACGAGAATTTGGGCATGGAACAAAACAAGTCCATGTCGAACAACGTTTGTGTTGAATGGTGGTGCGAAATTCTGGAAGCATTTGAGACCACAAGACCGAATTTAACCATATAAATGTGAATAAATATGTTAAGGATAACTGAGACGGGGCCAGCGACATTCTGTCACACGATCATGCGGTCTGAAGACTTTATTCAGAAGGGAAAACGTAATGGTGCGTCAAGCACCTGTATGCATCCGAACAAAGTTATGCATGACCATAGCAACATCGAACGCTGTGATGGAAAAGTTGGCCGTTCTTTCCGAAAAACTATCAGCTAACACAATGCACGCCTTGGGTAGTACAAACAATCTAGAAGAAAACTATTCTATGCTACGTCCCAAATGTGAATCTCTACGATGATGTGGACCGATGCACAATTATTCTACGCAGTTGTTCAGGTACCAATCGCGTGCTACACCAACTGAGACTGAAAATCGGTGTTTTTAATTTCTGTGAACCATTCGCCATAGGCATTACGTTATCTCTCATAACCAAATTAATCATCGTACAACGCTAAAAACAGAAGCATAGCACATTAAAAATAACACAGGGAAATGGATTGGACCCAATTCTCAAAACTCCTCAGCCGAACGCCAATCAATCAGCACCAGGACGCCCTAACTGTGAAAAAACCACTGAGTTATGAATGAGAGAAAAACAGCATCTGATAAGCAACTTTCTTGCAACGGCTTCACTTTACTAGTATCCCCTACTTCATAGGCAACGTAGCAAAACAACGGTAGCATCCGCGCTTGTGAATTCGGCTAGCTGCGCTATCATCTGTGATTGGTTAAAATAAACCGAAAGGAAATGAGTAAGTTCGAAAAGGTAACAGTATAGCTTACCCCAATCTGGGGTGAACAGAAAATTAATTCCCACTTCAGCGTATTGACGTGTAAGGGACCAGCCGAATGTGAATATAAGAATCCCCAATAGCATCGGAACGAGCACCATGTTTGCCTTCTCGATCCAGTTGATACCCCCGAAAATGCACACACCAACAAGCACGACGGCAAGCGTGTGTGTGAGAACCGGCCAATAGGAGTCCTGGAACAAAAGGAACACGGAATAACACGCTGCGTACAGAAGGCTCTAAGTCAGGAATGATCAATTGCGAAGTAAAACGGAGGGAGGGGAGAAAAAAATTCAAAAATCATAACACCTTACCATAGCAAATTCATTGAAAATTGCAGTGCTGAGTTCTTCATCTTTCGGTAGACTTGGCAAAGCACAAGATTTATAAAGATAGAACAGACACCAGCCAACGATCACGGAGAAGTAGGCACTGAAACGGAAGTGACAAAAGGTTCTAGGACAATGGAGAGAGAAACACGAACAAACCGAGGCATTTAGTATTGGTAATAACTCAGCTCGACAAAGCAATGTTACGGGCTGAGAATAGTAGATGAATCAAACGGGAGTTACTCATGAAAGAAGAGGTGCAAGTGACTAACTACGAGTCTCAAAGTAAGTGATATTTTCAAACCTGCAGACTGTTTTTCATTTGGTTTGTTCGCAATGCTTTTCGAAGTTTACTGCTTCACGATAAAGAGCAGGTTGCGTGCATCATACGGTTTCCGGTAGTTACTGCTCCGAATGGAGTTCACCGAAGATTTCCAACCTCTTTCTCCCCTGTTCAACTTCGGTTAAAATGTGTGTTTGAGGATTCCGAGTATTCTCGTGTAGAGTGGTTTTTTCATGCTAAACTGGTTAACATGGAGTTGTTGGACAAAACTTTTTCATTTAGCCTTTTTGCTGAAGACACGAAAGTTGCCCTTCCCCATTAAGTAAAACCACCGGTCTGCATTAAATGTCCAGTGTACTTATAAAACGCAATTGCAGTAGTGCCTCACGACCGAGACACTCATATTCCGTGAACGTTTCCATCTGTTTGGATAGCACCATCCAATCTACGTGTGGTATTGCTAACGGGACCTTCCTTGAGAACAGCAGAGATGAAAAGCACCTAAGGCAGCCCTAGCTATTGGTGGCATTCAGGGAGGGGTGCAGTTGGAGTCGGAAGGAATAATCCGCAGGGCTTGTGTACAATCCATCTTATCCCACGTCATGCAAACATAGCTTGCTAACCATGAAGCTCTGAACAGACCTGCCGTGTTTGGTCATCACTGTCACTGCGAACTAGTTCGTACCAAACGAGTCGATCGCATGAAAACTTCGTGGTGATTCGTTAACAGGTTTTGTTACATCTCGGACGACTAACCAGTTGATACAATAGGAAAAGTATAATGCATAGATCACAAACACCAGTTGGGTAGTTAATGAATCAGACTGAGACCACTAACGCTTAGTTGGAACGATGATGCGGTCACCGACAACTAAGACCCTGGTAATTCGAGTGTGCAAATTCGGTGGATATCGCTAGCCAGGTTAGGGGCTCAGCGACCACGCAAATCGCCGACTGAGATCGCAAAGTATTCTAACCAACGGTTGGCCTGCACTCGGGAAATTGTTGACTATCTAGAACCTTCCGAAAAGTTTTCTCAGGCTATCGGACCAGGCAGCGGAGTGGGTGTGCGCATGTGTAAACGGCCTGAACAAGCTCCTTTTCTAATGGGTCTGTGGCTGACAGTGGGATTCGGGTTTAATCTCTCTGCAAGGTCGTTGGGTTTTGGCATGAACCAGAACAGCAGATAAGGTTGAGGTGACAGCGCTAACATGTGCATGTTCTTTTGACAAGGAGAATATTTACATCATCACTGGCTGATTCAAATTCCTCAGGCTATCAACTTTGAGCTAATTTGATGGATTTGAGACCATGCAACCTGAACAAACTGGGCTAACAATTCGTCAACTACCAAAACATGAGGCGAAAAACTTCGGGATTATCGTGTAATACGAACTAAATGAAAGCGTGGTAGCTGGCCGAGCACCAGTGAATCAATCCCATACCACGAAACGTTGTGTCAAGGGTACGAAATGACACACAAAGTCAGAGCAACAAAGAGATGGACGGATAAGAATTATAGACGGACAGCACCTGAGCGCCTGTGGCGCCACACAGCCAAGCACCTCTGCGGTCGAGGGGAGTAAGGGTGGGTGGCTAGGTCCACCGCTCTGTGTGCGTGTGTGTGACTACGCAAGGCGCAGCTGCCTGCGTTGAGGAGAAGACGAGGAGCGATGCACACCAGACTGTACACCAGACTGTGCAAATGCAGAAATGAGAGAGAAGAGAACAAAACAACAAAAACAACAACAGCGAAAAAAGATAAAAACAACCACCTCATGTGAAACGCATTAGGTAGGGCAACATACATGCAGGTAAGATGTTTTAGCCTACATACCACATCACGCATGACAAATGAAGTCGCACATGAACGCACATCATCACACTGCTCGAACTTGACGCAGGTAGGCAAATCTCAACTGCGCGAGATCACAAACCAGAGTGGCTGTACTGAAAACAGTCAGTATATGGGCAGAAGCCTATAGGTTATTAGCCACACCAACCAATACACATATATATTGGTTAGTGTGAATAAAACAAATCGTTGTTTCTGTTGTTAGTCCACTTGATGTCAGTCGTGTAATGTATGGAATATTCGGCATTCCATCATTTCAAAATGTCTAGCTAAACAACCGATCGTAAAGTTTGACTTATTATCACGACTACCAAGACGAAATATGAGCGAGAATTCCAACGGGGCTTTCAAATGGTCACACAATGTGTGAATGTCATTCTGGGTTGGTTGGATAGAGTTTTTATGAGGCCATTGATAAGCAACGCCATTAGATATGAGAAAACAGTAGTTACCACAATGTGAAGACCGGTGTTCAACGTTGCATTAATCACCACTGTTTTCAACATGCATACACGCACATAATAAGACATTTGTTAGAATACTTTACTTGTAGAAGTAAACAAGTATCGAAAGCAATAACCTCTAAATGACACGATAAACACTAATATGGCTCAATACAGGAGCACTATCAAATGAGGGATCAATATCCCCCGAACGGACCCGTTTTCCAATGACCAACCAGATCATACCTTCTTCGATAAGCCCTCCATTGCGGGCACTATGTGTGTCCAAAGTCGAAGATCACCTTGAATGAATTTGAATGAATCAGACTTACGTGATCATGTAGGTCACGCCCACAATCCAGCCACCCAACCAAATCAACTTATTTCCAAGGAATTTGTGAAATGCTCCCAACGGAGAAGTACGCGAAAACCGACCCAGCGAGTACTCAACAATGCTCAAAGGCAAAGACCAGACGAACAACGACAACACCCACGCGATCAGGAACGTGAGACTTCCTATAAAGGGGGGAGGTAAAACGAGCCCATATTACGAAGTTAGACGATGTGTGTATGCTAAAATACATATAACTCGTCGAGAGCTGACAAAAATCTACTGCGCTAGGTCAGCTTCACGTTCTGAAAAGCACCATAAATTCCATCTTAGATCACAACATCCAGAACGACGGTCTCGTTTCTCGTACGGTGACAGTTACTCGCTAAGCAACATTCTAGCATGACGTTCGCGCCCCCAAGCCAATGCTTCATCGATACGGGTCTCGTCGGTGTTTGAACCTATCAGATGGTGATGGTAGCCCAAAAAAAACAGATCATTTCAAGCAAAACAACAGAGTGTTACTAAATCATGCCAACGACTCCTGTTTACTTACGATCGATTACTGATCGCATGGTAACACAGACACAAAGGGGTAAAAACAGTCGCAAGTTCATAAGATGCTCATGACTCGATGGGCTACCGATGGAGTCTCAATACATGTTAAAAAATTGTCAATCTTTTAACGACCGACGATGAGTCAATGGCCTCAGAGGAGGCCATCTACAGCAGGTTCTGAACACGAACATATGCTTCCTCGTAAACACATTTTAAGGTGACAGCACATCCCCTTGCGTCCCACCAAAACAATTCGGTGTGCGGTTCAACAACGAGACATCATGTAGAAGTGTTCCCAGCCCAAAAGCTCACAACCATGTGGTCACGATGAGATGAACGAACAATCGTTGTAGTAGGTAACCACATAAATATTCATAATGTTGAGTAAACAACGGAAGCAATCCGCAATGACTGGGTGGATAAGTACACTGCATTGCCGAGGATTTAACGAACCACAGGGAAGCCAAGAACAACACGCTTTAATAATACTGCCACGTTCCTCTAATCATAATCTGACCATTGTTAGTGTGCGGCTGAAGAGAGACCGAAGTGTTGGCATACAGCAACGTTTGTGTTTGTGCTACTCTGAACAAATAAAGTCAGTGGACACAATGACCTAAAAATACCAGACACGTTGACCACGTAGTAACCGACTAGATCTCCCCGATTAATCATTTTATTGATGACCTCACCAGGATAACCTTGAGATCGTCCGAATTACCCGAAAAAGTAAACAAACCATGTGAATATCACGCAACCATGAGACTACATGCGTTGAAGTCAAGAGAACGGACACCAAATCAGTGAGTAAGAACTTTGACAAATGTCTTACTGGCAAAAAGTCATGGTCCACTCGAATAGACCAGAGGAGTAGACATGCCCCTAACCGGTAGTCCGCGTTTTAATGAACCACAACAAAACCATGAATATCATGGTATCATGACGCCAAATAGGCTGAATGTGAAAAAAAAGCTGAAATTGTAGCAAAAAAGGCGTCCAATAAAACACAATCGTTATTGTCCAATCCGCTGGTTACCACGCTACGCGCGCGCTCGCATTCATGGGTCATCAGTCCGGACCACATCTCCGATTTTCGCTCACACGTCGTGCGCACTTCGACTCGGTTTTTCTGTGCCCGACGCCTCTTGTCAAGGCGTTTTACACCTGCCGTTCCTCGTCCGTTGGGCCGATCTCGTTGGGCGATGGCTCGTCCGATCGTACGTGCTGCCCGCAATCCACCCACTATGTCCTCTGGCCGCAGTCTACGACCACGTCGGGATATTCCTCCTGATGTTAGGATAGTCGTGCCCCCGATCTGGTTATTCATCCTATTTTGCCTGCCATGCCTCGCCCGTTGGTCCGATCCAGTTGAGCGACGGCCCATCCGGTCGCCCAAGCTGTCCCCGACCCGCTCGATGTGGGCCTTTAGACGTACCTTGCCTCACCGTCGATGTATTCCGTCCGGAGTTGGAGCACCCGCACATCCGGCTTGACAATCCACCACAAAATTACATCCTCGGGCAGCTGTTCGAACAGTTGGTTTACTGCAATAAAGTGGTCGCTCGTTCGAATTTATCAGAAAAGTAAACACTCTGCAGGTGAAGGGTCTGTGTTTTGACGACACACGACAGCCAGCAAAATCGGGAGGTGAAGATTGTAGAATGACATGGTCATTTCTTGCTTTCTTTTCAAACATGTGTTAGCACACTATAGAGAGCTTTGAGACACATTAATTGCCGAATCAGGACGAGTTCAATAGAACATTAACGATCACGTGGTTGTTTGAACTGTCCACAGCTGTGATTAAGCGCGACAGCCCCGATACACTTCAAGAGAGGCGGTTTCCCATCATATGTTGTTACGGTTAGGGTGAGATGGAACGGAAGGACACGAATGTGATGGGAACTCCAGTCCATGTAGTACGAACATCACACTCATTTTAAGTAGCGTTTTCCGTCCTCATGTGGCTCTCAAAGTCACGACTTTATATAAGCAGAATGAGATTTGACTGCTTTTGTGGAGCCACAGATTGAGGTGAATACATGTGCTATGGATAGACCGTAATCTTCTTGTTTTCCACTGGATTCTTCTCCCATATCCCGATTGGTGAGTTAAGCACAATCAGCTGCACCTAGAATATGTTTGCTAGTGACATTCACTACAGGTGTTGATGGTCACTTAAGTATTACGAAGCATAATATTCGGTGAAGCCACAGGATCAGTCCGATGACCGGTCGCTTACAAATGCCACTGGCTGAAGATTCAGGTTCACGTCTGTGTTCCAGTGAGCTACACTGCGATTGTGTCATCGATCTGAACAACCACAGGGGATAGGTCAGCTAACGCATGTGCCGTGACTTCCGCCAGCACGTGCAACACAAGTGTCTCTGCAAGCGCAGGTCATTACACAATGGAGCACACGTTGGTTAGATATGGGTATTTTTACAAGTCCGGTGCACTGAAGTCAGGCAATCATGACCGAACACAGTTTTGTAGCACCTCAGTCTCTTTTTAAAGTTGTGCTAATACTCTCTAATATCGTCTTCATCACTTGGTCTCCTTTCGATGACAATTTCACATAAATGGCATTCCAACACGCTCCAGCACTTCGTAATTCATACGACATATGGCTGTGGTGTCCAATGGAACTCTCTGGGCAGAAGTTGGTTATTCGCATTTCACGTAGCTCCATATCTCGCGTGTCAGGTGTGCATCAGAGAAAAGCTGCTGAAGTACAAACACTGGTCGGACCACACAACATTCCGGTTGATTGAACATCGCACAGTCAACCCCTCACTTGGTTTAATCACCATTACTGTTGTCATCAGTAACAGCAAAGTACTCACACTCCAGAAGCAAACGACCACGTTGGAATTGAGGGGATAGGCAACGTCCACAAGACATATTCCTAACGGTTATCACTGCCCGAGATCACAGACAATCCGATTAGCTTCTATCCCGTATAGCACATACACTCGAACTCAGAGAGTAAAGACGGATCCAACCCGGAAGACACACAATGGGTTCCGATAGCTGTCTGCATTTTCCGATGTCAGGTTATCATTTGCTTCACCCCCCATCTTACATTAGTTGTCTGGACTAAGTGACCGTTTGGCCGGGTGATCAGTTGTCATTGTGGATAGAGAAGCCAGACACGCTGATTTATGTGTCCCTAATGTGCTTCTGAATGAACTCGCTTAACGCCCACTATTAAGTGTCTACCTATTAACCTCATCGTCGGACACCCGTTATTGTCACCGGATGTGACCTTTCAAACACAGTGCGCGATGGTCAAGCGTTTGGGGACAGTTCAAGTAACACAGTAATACTGGCAGTACAATAATGATAACCAAGGCATGACCCTTGGGCATCAAAGAGATGACTCACTGATGTGGATTTACTGGTGTAGATGCAACGAAACTGGACCTTGGTGCAGTGTGGGGGCTTGTGCACATCGATAACCCATTGGGTTGAACTAGATGTGATCTCACCGAAAGAGTCACCCACATGAGGCTGGCCAATAGGTGGAGGTCTGACAAACCACAATCACTTAGTCCTTTAGGTTAAGGAATGGAAGAAGTTCAAGAAAATGGTTCGAGAAAAGTAATAGTTTCAATACACTGCAACCCACTCGCTGCACTGAAGCTTTGCCTGGAAGCCTTCATAGTTTTACGGTTCAGATCCGATCTCATTCCCCATATCCCCACTGTTGCTGGTGGAACCTCCAAGGAGCTAAACCGCCTAGTACTTTTCATCATTTCATTACGCTACATGACGTTTCCATGATCACAGCAGTCTTGCAGAAACACTTTGCACGTTGAGAGTGCAAGGAACGTTCCAACGTATTTGAAAGGCATCAGACCTAATCTCTCAGTCCTTCCTCCGTGAGCCTTAGCATCAGCTGAAGTACACGAAGAGAGTGGCGGTAGTAGGTTGGCATACCTATTCCGTACATCACTGCGCTTCAGCAAATTTAAATGTGTCTGTCGAGCAACTGAGTCGAGCGTACTGTTGCGGTAGAGCAAAGTGACCATTGTTGATTGGCGGCGGTTTGTGTGACGCGGCTTTAGAACCTGACAAAGAATGACAATTTGGTCAATATGCCCTGAGAGTTCAGAATAAAACTCTGCCTCCTGTTCTAAAATGCCCACTTCCCGAGTTGCAGTATAGTGGGTTCTAGATCCGTACTGATGACTGGACTCAAGCTTGTTCCCCATTGTTAGTTCATGAACCTCTGACCAGTGTTTTCTATATGAGGACTATTATCACGTAACCGCGGCAGGTGGAAGTGTTGTTTGTCGACCACACGAATTGAAACAACAGGGTCAAGGCCTGTGCTAACGCAGCCACACCTTTGAAAAATGTCGACACGAAGTCATCTTGGTCATCAGCCCCATTGCATTTGGGAGCCGAAACACCATCTCAAGCTTCACTTGCAGGCTTGTGGTTCTAAATCTACTGACCAAGAGACTACACTGCAAGCTTGTGCCAACAGCCCGTTAGCTTTGTCCTCAAAGTTTTCTGTCGAGGGCTATGACATTGTGCACTTATCAGGGCTGAATATACTAATCAGCTTGCGGGTGGTTTCGTTTACAGGCGGAAACCCTGGGGCGGTGGTGCACATGAGCTTGATTGGTCTGCTAGTGTTCCTTGAGCCAGAGGCGGTTTATATTTCATTAATCTTCCAAATTAGCCGAGCCTCACGATCGGCGGTTAGATTTCATATGGGATTCTTATTGATATCTCTCTTGAATGTTGTCTGACCTTTGGCAGCTACAAAGGACTAGGTGGGATCTATTGTTTGTTTGACTCAAGATCCACCGTGCCGCCTTGTGTTACACATGGCTGAAGAATGGTCTGTAACTTTGAGTCCTTTTGGTGTTGAGATGTTTCGGATTAGAACTGCTGCGCTTTTATTCCGTCGTGTTTTAATGCGGATGCTTCATATCCAGCGCTTTTCATCTCACATTAGCTAGTTGCTGCGGTCAGTCGTGGTGTTGGTTACTGAAACATAGGTGTGCACGTGTGTGTGGACATGGAATTCAAATTTTTTTTTACACCTTCCCCCCCCCGCCCGCCACTAGGCGTAAAACAAATTTCATGACTGTTTTGACCTCTTTTGTCATTTTCTATCTTCTCTGTCACGACCACACACTGCCTTTCGTTACTTTGGACTTGTTACTCCTGGTTTACGGACTCCTCACGTTGTTGTTTTTCGATTCAAACCGAACCACACACGCACACATACACAGGTGTGTATGAGTATGACTTTGTATTCTCCAGGGCTGATGCATGCATGCTGAAGCCTGTCCCAGCGTTTACTTTCGTACATTGTTGCCGCTCCGCCGTCACACTTTGTTCTGTTTGCCTCAGTGAGTCAACAAATGCTCCCAGAATGTTTCTACTTCTCGTTCCACAGCCTCAGCCGTCTGCGAGAAACACCTCTTTTATTGGATCATGACGGAAACCTGTTGCTAATCCCTTTTTCTTCGGCATTTATTGTAATACTTTGCCCGTTTGTGTGATTTTGAATAGAGGTCTGTTGCACACTGTTATCAGACTGAACATCACTTTATCCCACTGGAAACTTCCGGTGCCCTAAGGTTAACTGCGTGTAGCCATATCTAGAACAGGTAAATGAGTAGTTGCTTATACATACACGTCTAGTGGGAAAATTTGTCTCTCGCTCATAAATTTCAGACACCTCTCTGTCTCGACCTCCACGGTCTACCTGAAGGTCAAAACGTGCCCCTGTGTGATCAGAAGGTCAAACGGAGCCGTTTGCAGAAAACGGGGTGAACGGGTGAACGGCCTAGACTGTTCGTTATGCGAGGTGAACGTGTCTGTCTACACACGAATTAAAAATCCAATGCTTCCTATTCATCTTCGTCAGCGTCCCCTGCTCGGATCTGCCACTATAACGTTAGGCCACATTACAGTGGGAGGGTATTATTTGTGATTAATTAATGTCTACTTCAGACACGCTCGTCTGAACCGAACAGTCTTGTTGTAACGGTGTGTTGCGTTAGAGCAAATAGCGTTTCGATGTCATCATCTGCACTTCTGTATTGCGACATGTGGGTACTAACGTTTTAGATTGTTCCGCTTCTATTTTTCCCTGTCGTTCACCACCACCAACAGGGTTGTGAATCGGCCTGTTTCTCAACCCATTGATACTAGTTTGAATAGATTAAACAAGTTCTTGCTTTGTGTCAGACACTGACACGAATGGCATGCGTAGGGTTATCGACAGTAATCCGATTGATCCACAAGCGAACCAATAACCTAACGACTCTGGTGCGATGCGGACGTGCAACTACTCATACACTCCTCGTGCTGCATATCAAACCCGAAAGTCAGATTGGTCAGTTTTCAGATTGTCCTCTGTGTTTTAATTCGGATTGTTTCTGAATTGATTAAGTTTCCGTCACAACTTCTCTTTGATTTCCTCCGCATTATTTTAACTCGTTGGCTCATCAATCTCTCCAAATGTGGCATATTTAACTCCGTTCACCGTTCGCCTTCTTAACTGAATTTGGTCGCACGTGCTGTGTACTGAAGCGTGTGGGTCTAACTTCATACAACATTCTCTCTGGTTTGCGGGTAACTGTCCCTCCGAGCAATCGTACTTGTTTCTGTGGTGCTAAATAGCACCAGTTTAACCATTGTGTATTGATCGAGTTTTCATAGGTGTCTAACTTTATTATGTGTTGATGGAGACTCACCTTTACAGTACGATGAACTAAGTTCTTGGATCAAAGTACACGGTTATCTGGAAGTGATATCTAGTACAGTAAAAGTTTAGAATTCGCAGAACTAATGGCGCTTTTAAGGATTCTTACGTACTTCTCTCATCATCTGAATACATCTACCTAACCGCAGTTCACCGACTGCGGTACCGATGTTGTTTAACTATCCATGCTTTTGACCGATACAGAATTAAGTCATTTTTAGCCTCCAAGGCCTATTAGGATCTCTTATCCACTGACGTCTTTAAGTAACGTTTGCATGGCTAGTGAACTTGTCTGTGGAGTTGTAAAAAATACTTCGGGCCATTTTGAATATGAACCTAATACAGGAAATCAACCTACAGTAACTATAGAAGGTGAACTCCTAGTCAGTTTTCAGATATTTCGTCTCGTTATTAGGTAATTCATTGGTTAAGTCACAGCGAGGTGGAACCAAGACTTACCGGTTTCGCAACGTTTCACCCTCTGGAAGAGCCCGTATCAAACGATTTATCTGGTTTGTGGAGACGCGAAGCAGAGTTTTTCGTTACACTCCTAAAATCCGAATGGATTTTCCGAGACGCTTTTATTTTTTCCAGAACCTGAGTAGTTTATGTGCAAACTACTCGATACCGTCTGTCATAAGGGCGGTGGTACTACCAGTCCCCCATTCGCACATCTACTGGTCTTATTCCTTCGGGTTTACACCGGGTGGAACCACAAGTAGTGCGGCGCAAGCCAGTTGCGGTTACGGTTAAGCGCAGGCGTCCTTTGGCTTCGGTCACTGTGACAGGTAAATCCGAATCGGATGCTACCAACCGGTACTACCAGTTTACCTCAATCACATGCTGTCAAAGCTCCTCACTTTTAGAAGAGCATCGGGCACCTATTCTTGGCTCTTTTGGTCAATCGTTTGTCGACTCGCATATTACTGGACAGCACTAGGTGATTGTTCAAGTTGTTCCAGCCCATCGGTTCGGTTATGGTTTCCTAAAACACCTACTGGGTTACGGATAGACTGGACTAACCTGCTATGGTAATTTGCTTGCCTTTACAATGCACGATTTTGTAATCCTAGAACTTGGTTTCACTCCTAAACACTTGACAAGTAACTTACTTGGAACACAACCTTTAACTCCACGTTAAACGCATAATTGCGCAATATTTTGACAAATCAGAATACCATCAACACTTCTTCTTGTGGTCAGAAACAGCTTTGTTCTATTTTATTCAGTAGGCGTGATATGCAAATGCTTGAACTGCTTGGTCGTTCCAAAACAACGCCAATCTTAGATTCGATTGCATCGGTAATCAGTGCAGTGCTTTCAGACAAGGAAAATGGAAATGAATTCGGTTCTCTAACTGTAGTTTGAATTAATTCTTGCAGGTCTTCACCTTTTTGAGCGTTTGACCAGTACTCAGTCGTCTGCATTATAAGCAACCTGATCATACACTATGAAATTGGGTATAATTTCGGTGAACCGAACGCGGAGTGCCGCGTAGCCGAATGCAAATCGTAAACAAAGTTGGATCCGAATTGCTACGGTGCCATTATAGCAATCGACTGATGGATTGTTGAGATGACAGTCTTACCACATCAATGTTGTGATTCCCCTATCTACTTTCCTCAATTACAATCAACCCCTTGACCGACCTGTCCGACAGACCTTATCAATTTCATTTCTGTCTGACTGTTCACGTGTCCCCAATATTCTACAACTAGCAATTCGGACCCAATATTGATCCTTGTGTATGCACGCTATACCCGCGACCTATTCCCTTCTGCTTTGCTCAGTCGCTTATGTCTGACCTGCCTCAGATGCCACCGAATTTGTAATTGGTTCATCTGGTCCGAAGAATCTTCTATGTCAGAATTGAGTAGTCAACAATAAAACGAAATTCCGATTGTTCACAATTTGTTGTGAAATTAGCAATCGACAATCTCATACACTTCGATTGCTTTCGGCCACGGTGTACAGTACAGTCTAATACAAAGTGGATAAACAGGTCCATGATCACAACCAAGAACACTTGCCAGTGATAGTCTGCCAATGGAAACTGGACAAAGAAGTGCGGACATACCAATAAGACGAGCGTCCAAATTCAACGGCAATATGTTGTACAGCGTTGTTGATGAGTAGTACGGTACGCGTCGAATGTTTGGAGGTGGAAGGATGGTTCGTGATATCAGGAGGGGCAAGAGTTAGAAACGTATGTATGCACTTTTCGGAGCGTGTTAACAGAGTGACTAGCGATGTCCTCCTGTCAACGGACATAGATACACGTCAGTCATGCAAAAAGGATGTTGAGTTCGTGGCTGTATTTTCGCATACTTTGTTATGGATGTTCGGAAATAGCAAACTTTTCCAAACAAACCGTCTTCTGTAGTCACAAATGAACCGGCCAATAGCCATCGGGGGATCGATAGTTGCCTCCACTGGCCGCATTGCGAGCCGCCTATAGTGTTTCTCCTTACATTCTATGGAAAAATTCACATCAACCTGGTGCAGGTGTATTCCATCTAATTCGGGAATTATTTCATCAGCAGTGACCGGAAATATCCTAACTGAGAATTGCATTCTGGAATGTGGGAAATTGAGCTGGAATAATCCGTCAGGGTGTATTGATTACGGTCAGGGCCCCAGGGTCAATAACTAATAAAGTTGGCAGGCAAACACTCATTAGGCCGCATTTGATCTCTTCTGACCGGTGAACCGATTATACATTTCACTCGTCTCAGCCATGTTTACGCTCGATGGAACGTAGAGTTCGTGTGCGTTTCACGCAATGGAATACCTTTCAGCTTCACACTTGACTACTGTCCTGGAAAGCTCGGTGGCATGATCCAGTATTCTGTGATGAATCCAAACGTGTGCAACTTTACGGAGCCACCAATGTGACCAAAATAGCTGTCTGCAGGAAAAACGTGTATCCCTGTCTGTCATGTTTCACTGGCGGGAGCAATGTTTGCAGGTCATGTACATGAGAGTTTTATTTGCCATTTCAAACAATTAAGGCTTTTTCAGAATTTGGTTTATTCTGGCTACCTTTATTGTGGAGCTCACGGTAGCTGAGTGGTAATGCCATTCAGTGGCCAGTCATACAGTTGCCGGTTCCCGCCTGGTTACTTTGACACCTCTTGTCCGAATTTGAAGTCTGTCGGTACCAGGCTCGTTTGTTGTCATGCATTGAAATGACAGAAACACCTTGTGATGTAATTGCTGACTTTTTAAAATACTTTTAATGCGAACACTTCGCTTGAGACTGTTGACCGCTTTAACTACGTCAACGATTTCTTCTTGACAGCTCGCATGCACGTATTTACATGGGCTTCAATATATGTGTGTAGTCAGTTGGTTTTTCTGGATACAGGACCTAATTCATTTAGTAAAAGATGAATCGGTGCTCTAGATTCTTTATCACAATTGCTCCCATCAGTTATTCTGTAGTTGAGGGAAATTCAGTTTCAAGAACAGCAACTGAGATGATAAAAATGCTTAGTCCATACTGGTTGAACTACGTTCTTTGCACAGTGGTTGTGTTTCCTGCAACGTACAACTGTCATAACCTATCACGGTCCATACAATTCAAAAGACTTACTCTGAATAGAGTGTGTATCTGTGGGGTTCTGTGTTTCTTTGTCATATCAGTGTATTCATTATACTTCTGTTAATGACTACGTCGGCCAACATCCTGGTCCTTAACAACTAATCATCATAGACAGCAATACATCAGTGGTTAACACTAATGCTTAACTGCTTCTCATTTCAGAAACTCGAGTGTCTGTGGTCTTCTATCCACTCTTTTCTTCGGTTTTGTTGATGTAATGTATGATGAATGGTTTGCCTGGCTTTTCATAGTTCAGTGAGAAATTTGCTTTTCATCCCCATCTTCTTTAGGTTGCACTAACCTGCACTCCTATACTGCAATGCTTCTTGTATTACACTTCACAGATATGTCTTCTTAGTTTAGATCTCGTCATTGAAGTCTCTCTCTGTTTAGTTTCCGAGAGATAAGCGTTTCCTTTCCTTATTAGTCAATCAAGTGGCTAGGCAGCATTGGCCGGCTGGACACAAAGGCCCCAGTGGCACACCTGCCGGTCTTATTTCTTTGGGTTTACACTGGATATGTGGTGTGTTGGTGGAACTGCAATTGGTGCAGCGCAAGCCAATTGTTGTGATGATCGAGCTCAGGCGTCCTTTGGCTTCGGTCACTGTGACAGGCTAATCAGATGTTGCCAACCGTGTTTTTGTTGAGAAGCGCATCGCATGTTGGAAGCGTGCTCAGGCACTGATGTCATTGGTGGCATGCTGACCTCCGTGAAATTTGGTGACCTGAGTGCTGACCTGTCTGAAATATCGTTAGAATGATGGATTGAGAAAGGTAGTAACAGCTGTATTGCAGATGTCGTTTTAGTCTCATTCTTACCTCGGTCGTTTGTTTGTAAGTTGTTGGTAATTGAATGTAGATTGTTTGAGTTTCATCATTTGCATTGTATGAATCAAGACGTATTTCTTCACTGTTCTTTATGTCTGAAGTAGGACTGTTTTCCGATGGTTGTATGGCAAATGGGTGTCAGTATCAACCACTGATGTATTTCCGTGTAGGTTGCTAATGATCAACAATATTTTTGGCTCTTTTTTCACCTATTTTGTCGTCCAGATCAGCGATATCTCAAGCCATTATGAACCGTCTAGAACTGGAACCACACGTAGATGTTATGTGTATTGTTGATGAGTTCAACTCACCGGTTGTTTGTTTGCTCGACTTATTCCAATAATCCATTAAGCAGACGCCTAGTACCGTATTTTCTTTGCCTCTGTATTCATTTCCCGTTTTCAGTATCTCACCGTAAGGCTGTTCTCACAGGCCTTCTACTCACCTTGATCTTCGGTCTTCCGTCTGCCATGAGTATCCAGGTCTTGACCAATCAGGTGCGTTCTCAGATAACCGACTGTTCACTCATGCGTTACTTCCTGTGTGTCATTATTATACACACAGGTTCTCCATCACACAATGATTTTTCACCGTTCATACTGCATGTTGTGGTAATATTCAGTGCATGTAAACGCTAGCTTTCGTAGATCTTTGTTTGGTTGATTAAACAGACAGAAAACAACATTTCAAGTTGTCTGTGCTTGTGTATCCGTTGTACCCATCGGATAGAGTCTGTTCTGTAGGCTCATTACAACAATAAACATGTAATACAAGGCGTGTGTATAAAATCTTTACTAACCACCTTCATCATCATGTTATCAATGTTAACTTTGTTTCACATGTCTGACTCTTGTTTATTATACGTTTGTTTGTTTGTAGGACGCTGACACCGTGATTTTACTTGTTTCAGCTTGAACGCAGGTTTTGTGCACAAAATCCCACATTCACCTTCTTAATCTTCGAATTCGGGCTTTTTTCGAAATTGTATTCCACTTAGGTGGCAATACGCTTTAGTATCTGATGCACTCTATTTAGAACGCAACAACAGAACTGTACTGTGATAATTAGGTTTGCTCTTGTGTCGTCCATCTATCCTCCAGCGATTCTACCGACAAACTACCGTTGATCACCAGGAGACTATGCTGGAGTGTTTATCTGTGTCCGTTGCATGCAACTGTTACCATTCCCAGTTAAAGTGACCTTACTGGACGTTAATTTGCATTTCACCGAGCTTTGAAAAATTTGATGAAACAGATGATATCCGCACTTATGAGATTGGACAGCCTCAGCTGAGTGTCTAACCCCAGCTCCATAGTCTATATCACACTTCATGTCTAGTTCATTTTCTCTCAGCTCGGTCAACGGTCACAAGTGTCTATCCGCCTCCCTACACTACGGTGTTCTGGTCAGGTTTCGCATGCGAATAAGCCGGTTCAAATCGTCCCCTGCTGTGAAATCGATCGCGTTGATTCGTGCCATCGCTGTGGCAACTGGGGCGAGAGATGCACTTGGGTCGGGGCCCGAATAGCCGTTGTCCCATTGATCGATCAGTTGCGCCGGTCAGGTATGGCCGGAATTTAGGTCATCGCGCCATCTCCGGGTGGGCGAACACGCTTTGGCGTTAAGCTCGAAGCGCGGTCTTTTTTTGAAACACGGGTTACCTGCTTCTCATCCCCGTCATTGGAGTGGGAAGCAGGGAAAACGGTGATTTCGACTGCGTTTTTGATGGGCTAACCACTGTTCACATCGAGAATCACTCAGATATTTATTAAACCTTATGACAATTAGGCCTATCTGCTGGAAAATTTGACATTTCGTCTGTCCATGTAAAAGACGACCCATATGGCAAATGGTCGTCCCCGCGGTAACGACAAGGTCTCCACACCCATGTTTTTCTGGCAATACCGACAGCTGTATCGTAGTATGCTCGACACGTGGTTTTCCGTTACGACTGCACTCCGAAACTTCCACACCACTGCAATTACTGTTGTAAGTATGGTGGAGACGGGGTGTATCGAATTTTTGAACTACAGTCGTGAAAATCCGACCCAACCCAATTCCCTTAAATATCCACCCATCTGCATTCAACTTCCCATGTTTCTGGACGTTAATTGGACCTTGACTCAGACGATTTCGTTTTGTCACGTCGATTTGATGGTTGTGCGAATAGCCAGTTGTCGGTCATTGTACTTTATTTGAGTGGTGCGTGCACCCCCTTTTTTGGAGCTCGGCTCATCTGCATTGATTTGAACCTGTTGACTGCTCGGAAGAGCTTTTCTGGGTCTGGATGCCTTATTATGTGATTATAGTTCATATTAACCTGTTTAGCAGCAAATTGTAACCCATTCCCCGGAAACGATCTGTCGATCGAAACTGTTGAGGTTTTCTAAATATTCAGTTTGATAATTTGTTCAATAGTACCGTGGCATTACGATCCAATATTGTTTTGAATATTTGGGATCATTGGGTTATCGCTACGCGTTGTTCAACGTCTTCGTGGGAGATCGTACAGTACTCAACATTGATCTTCAGTCTGCTTAACCCCTGACGATTCCTGTCAACCTCAAGAAACAACCCATTACGGATAGTCAGTCGGATTCAGCCGAGCAAGTCAAATGTGTTATTGATTCTATCTCATGCTCTGGTTCCCGTGTTAGTTTTAATAGCCGTGTTCAGGCCAGACCTGCGTTGTTACGGGCTGAACTGAAAGAAAGGCAGCTTAATGCAGAAGTTGAATTGCAGATGGTGTTATTGCGAGCCAAGTCAGAAGTAGAGCAGGCTAGGCTGAACGCTATGCTAGCTTACGAAGATGAGGATATCTGTGATGAGCATGTGGAGGCAGAAAACAGTGATGGTAGAAGTGAGCGAAAAGCTCACATTCACAGGTTTCTTGATGACTGTGGGGCGCGAGTGAATCCGGTGACAGTCCGCACCGCAGAGCCATTATCGACCTCGTCTTGCGCAGAAGTGGGCTCCACACTAGCTCCACTATCTTTGACGTTGGCGCTGCCAAAGGTTGAACTTGGTTTTTTTGATGGCAACCCGATGACCTATTGGAAATTTGTCCGTCAGTTCGAGAGCTGTGTCGAACCTAAAGTGTCGGATGGTGGCCAGAGACTCCTTTACCTGATATATTACTGCAAGGGTCGAGCTATGGAGTCGATAGATGAGTGCGTTATGCTAGAACCCAGCGCTGGCCATCGCAGAGCACGGCGGTTGCTGAAGGAACTCTACGGACAGCCCTATTTTGTCGTTAGATCTATAATAGATGGACTTCTGCCTAATGGCAGATGTGTAGGCAACAGCGTCGAAGCTCTGTCGCAATTGTCTATACGAATGCAGAACTGTTCTATTGCATTGGGTCAAATGAACTATATGGCCGACCTCAATTCGGTTACAACGCTAGAGCGTATTGTGAGAGCCCTACACGTTCACCTAAGTGGGCGGAAACTGCGGACCACATCTTTGGTATGGCACGAGAACCGTCCTTTGATGAACTGACCGAGATTATCTCGCGTTGTGCGAGAATTGCACGCAGCAGGTATGGTCAGGTAGTCATTGAAAGTGAACGGAAGGAATCGAGGACAGCGCATTCGTCTGGGAGCAGCCGGCAAGTTACTAAAAGAGGCCCTTTTGAGTCATCCAACCTTCTCGTTAGCCGAGACCGGGCAAAGGACCCTCAAGTCCGTTGTGTGTTGTGTTCTCTGAAGCACACCATCGAGGCGTGTGATTCCTCCCTAGCCATGAGTGTACTCATGAGATGGGACAGCTTACGACGGCTTGGATGTTGCTTTGTTTGCCTCAAATTACACCACCGAGCCTCAGACTGCGGGGTCAGATTGCGTTGTAATGCTGTCGGCTGTGGCGGGCGTCACCATAGCCTACTGCACCGCACGCACGCAGAGCCCGTGGCCGAGACAGGTAGTGGACATCAAGTTACTTGTAATATGGCTAGCACAGTTGAAAAGCATACAAGTTTGGGTATAGTACTAGTGAAAGTCGACTCCATACACGGTCCAATCTCAACGTATGCGTTCTTAGATCCCGGCTCCGACACCACTCTAGTGAAAGAGGATCTACTCGAGCGTATCGGTATCGCTAGCACTCAGTCCACCTTGTCCGTCACAAATGTGAACGGGTTAATCACCGCCCGTTGCAAGAATGTCAGCCTGAGGATTGTTTCCTTATACGGACAAGAGACAGTCGACATCAACAATGCTTATTCAGTGGCCGATCTACCCCTACGACCTGTCCCGTCCATAAACGAGGAAGCCCAAAGATGGTCACACCTGAAAGATCTTCCATTCGACGCGATTCACGATGCTAAGGTAACCATTCTTATCGGATGTGACGTACCTGAAGCTCACTGGGTTATGTATCAGAAACTCGGGAAGCGCGAGCAACCCTACGCAGTCAAAACGTTACTTGGATAGGTTCTTAGCGGCTCTCTCCAAAGAAAGCTGAGTGAAATTGCCTCGGTAAATTGCGTCTGTCAAGATGGAACTAATCTGACAGAGATGGTCACCAAGTTATACGTTAAGGAGTTCAGTGATACCGTGACATCCGAACCGCCTCTTTCACTTGAAGATCTCACAGCTCTGTCGATCGTGCGTAATTCGGTGAAGCTGGTCGATGGGCACTATGAAGTGCCTCCTCCTTGGCGGAATGAGACGATGGTTTGGGGCAATAATTACGCTTTGACGTCAAGATGATTGTCGTGTCTGCGCAAAAGATTTATGCAGGACGAAAATTTGCGGTTACAGTACAGCTCAGTCATTAGGAGTCAAGTTGACAAAGGTTACGTAGAAGAGGTTCCGAAATGCCAGCCTGAGCCAATTTGCCCCAGGTGGTGGTATCTACCACACCATTCCATGGTGAATCCTAAAAAACCGGGCAAATTACAAGTTGTTTTTGATTGTGCGGCCAAGTTTCAGGGTTACTCGCCGAACGATAGACTTTATCAGGGACCGGATATGACCGCTAAGCTGGTAGGTGTGCTACTCAGGTTTCGAGCAGAACCTATTGCCGTTGCAGCAGACATTGAGGAAATGTTCTTGCAAGTAAGACTACCTGAGAAGGATCGGGGAGCGTTCCGCTTCCTTTGGTGAGCGGATGGTAACCTGGACGTGCACCCTACGGAGTATCAGATGAGCGCGCATCCGTTCGGAGCTAAGTCCTCCCCTTTCTACGCTACTTTCGCCCTACGTCAAACAACCGACGACTATGGGCACCTGTGAAGGATTACTTCTACGTTGATGATTGCCTCGTGTCACTGCGGGACGTTGAGGTCGCCAAGCGATTCGTAATGCAAGTTTGTGGTCTGCTTCAGAAAGGAGGTTTTCGACTGAGGAAGTGGGTCTCGAACAGCAAAGAAGTGTTGGATAACATCCCTCCCTCATAGCGCGCCGACCCTTTGCGGGAAATTCGGACTGAACCCTTACCGCTTGGTCGTACCCTAGGTGTTCAGTGGGACGTAGAAACTTATTGTTTTGTGCTAAGTTTCTCCCTACCAGATAAACCTATTACCAGAAGAGGTTTATCATCATGCCTGTCCACCCTATACGATCCCTCAGGATTTGTCTCACCATGGTTACTGCTAGAGAAACGCTTGCTGCAAGCATTGTGTCAAAAAGGGTTGGGTTGGGACGAACCAGTTAATGCTGTCAACCAACGTAAGTGGGAAGACTGGTACAGTGGCCTACGCAACCTAAGCGATCTGCGTGTTCCCCGCTGTATTCGACCTGGTAAAACTGTCGATCCTGAGAGCGTGGAACTGCACGTCTTTTGTGATGCTTTGGAAGTTGGCTACGGCGCCATGGCTTATGCTTGCTTCTGCACAGTCAACGGGGAGCGGTGCCCATCATTGTTGTTTGCAAAGTCTAGAGTGGCTCCATTGAAAGCGATTTCTATTCCCCGATTGGAATTGGTTGCTGCGGTTCTGGCGGTTCGTGTTTACGAACTTTTGACTACTAATTTGAAGTCAATGTTCACACGTGTATATTTCTGGACGGACTCCATTATCGTAATTTACCATATTACTAATACCTCTACTAGATTTAGTACGTTCATTGCAAACCGAATAACCGCCATACACAATTCGACATCCCCCGATCAGTGGCGACACGTGAGGTCGGAGGACAACCCAGCAGATAGCGCCTCTCGTGGGGTGCACAATCACGGAGGTGTAGAAGCATGGCTATCAGGTCCTACGTTTCTAACACAACCATCTGCAGCTTGGCCCAAAGCGTTCGCTGCCGTAAATGAACCGGCCGGGGTGGAGATGAAGCGACCACCGGCTCAGGTGAACGTGATTACAGTGGACGAGATCTCTCTGTCTTGGGTGCTCAGTATTTCGAGCTGCCCTAAACTTCTGAATACTGCAGCCTGGTTGTCCAGATTCAAGACATATTGGCTGCCCACAAAGCATCGACAAAACGACCTTACGGTTAACACAGGCCACCTAAGGTTGGGCGAAATTCAGTCTAGTGAGAAAGATGTAATCCGTCTGGTTCAGAGGGTTAGCTTTCCGAGCGAACTATCTCTCTTGATGAAGTTGCATGAGTCTGGACAAACAGTGCAGTTGTCAAAAGGAAGTCCACTTCGCAAGCTGAACCCTACTTTGGTAGATGGGATAATACGAGTGGGTGGACGACTGATGCTGGCTAATGTGGAGTTTCACCTGAAATGCCCAATAATCCTTCCCAAGCGTCATCACGTGACAGATCTGATTGTCAACCACTATCATATGTTGGAGGGGCATTGTGGTGTGTCACATGTCCTTTCGTTAATCAGGCGCCGATTTTGGGTTATTCAGGGTGCGTCCGCAGTCAAACGCGTCATCGGAGCTTGCTTCCACTGTCGTCGTCTGAATGCCACCGCGGGCAAACAAATGATGGCTCCCTTGCCACCCGTGCGAATAGAACCGGGCTGGCACCCGTTTGGCAACGTTGGTGTGGACTATTTTGGTCCAATCAGTGTGAAGAAAGGTAGGGGCAGGGAAAAAAGGTATGGTTGTGTCCTAACCTGTCTTCAGTCCAGAGCCGTCCACCTCGAGGTCGCACATTCCATGAGTACTGATTCATTCCTCATGGTTTTGATGCGTTTTATTGGGAGACGGGGTTGTCCTGTCAATGTTTATTCCGACAACGGGTCTAACTTCACCGCTGCAGACAAAGAACTCAAACGATGGACGTGTAGCTTAGATCATGCCTCTATCAAAAGCAAATTACTACAAAGGCATATCCAGTGGCATTATAATCCACCGTACGCGAACTATCGGGGAGGTGTGTGGGAGCGTCTTATACGGTCGACACGTCGCATTCTTGGATCGATCTGTGTTGAACAAACCCCCGATGACGAGACCCTGTGTACCCTCCTCGTCGAAGTGGAAAGAATATTGAATAACAGACCGTTGGGGCCTGTTACATCGGATGTTCAAGACGGACTGGCATTATCGCCCAATGATATATTGCTCCTGCGAGATAATCAAGGAATCTGCCCTGATCAGACGACGTTACAATTGTTTAAGCACAGATGGAAGCAAGCCAATTATCTGGCTGGACTCTTTTGAAGTCGCTGGACGAAACAGTACCTCCTCACCTTGCAATTACGACAGATGTGGATACGTAAAGAACGCAATTTTCGTCCGGGAGACGTCGTATTGATAACTACAGAACCCCTACCAAGAAATACATGGCCTTTAGGTGTGGTAGTTAGTTGTGATGCTGACAAGGACGGTTTAGTGCGGACTACCTTGGTGAGGACTAAGTCCGGTTTAGTAAGGCGAGATATCAGATGTCTGTGCCTTTTGGAGGAAGGAGTGACGTAGGTGGTATGAGTGCAGCCGACATCTAGTCCGTATTGAGAGTGCAAGGTGGGAGTCATGGGAACGGACTGTGCCTAAAGATGCTCTTCATTGTCGGACACTCAAGGAGCCCAAGAAGTGGGAGTCGTGGAGAAGGGCTTTCATTACATAATGGTTCCTTGGGATTGGTGTCGCGCCTCGAGCCTGATAAATGTTGGGTTCGAGGTCTTTCGACCTAGTGACTAGTTAGGTTGGGAACCAGAGCTGAGTGGAACCGCCATTCTGCGAGCAAACTTCGGTCGTGCTCGGATTTTGTGGCCCGGTGTATCGAATTTTTGAACTACAGTCGTGAAAATCCGACCCAACCCAATTCCCTTAAATATCCACCCATCTGCATTCAACTTCCCATGTTTCTGGACGTTAATTGGACCTTGACTCAGACGATTTCGTTTTGTCACGTCGATTTGATGGTTGTGCGAATAGCCAGTTGTCGGTCATTGTACTTTATTTGAGTGGTGCGTGCACCCCCTTTTTTGGAGCTCGGCTCATCCGCATTGATTTGAACCTGTTGACTGCTCGGAAGAGCTTTTCTGGGTCTGGATGCCTTATTATGTGATTATAGTTCATATTAACCTGTTTAGCAGCAAATTGTAACCCATTCCCCGGAAACGATCTGTCGATCGAAACTGTTGAGGTTTTCTAAATATTCAGTTTGATAATTTGTTCAATAGTACCGTGGCATTACGATCCAATATTGTTTTGAATATTTGGGATCATTGGGTTATCGCTACGCGTTGTTCAACGTCTTCGTGGGAGATCGTACACGGGGCAGCATCTAAATCTGCGGTTTCTTTTGGACTTATATGAAAACAACCACATGAGCATGAGTGTAACATCAGGTCATCTCCCACAAAATGATGTCTGCATTTATTACAAACAATCTTGTCATATACCTGGGATTATGTTACTCAACCATCGGATACTGTGAAACGTGATTAGCTGGTAGATTGTTGTACGATATGATGAAGGAGTGTCTGTGGCGCTCATAAGATGCCGGTGTGGACCTCCTACCTGGTGGAAGATTGACTGATCTTTATTGTGCAGTCAAAAATGTTGCTGTTTGACACATTCCAAGCAGCACAGAGAGCACCAGAGGCTACTTCGCGTTCTGCCAAATACTTCGGTATGTTCCTTACAGCCTTCAAGTGCAAAGTGCTTCTGCAAGATGGCTGGGTTTACGTCGGTTTATTGTTAGATAATGAAGTCATGGAGGTTGTTGGCCGGTTTGTGTACCTTGGAAGCTGCATTAATGACAGTGGATGTGTAGGGTATGAAACAAGTGTGCGTGTCTCTAAGGCTAGGGCTATGTTCGCTAATCTGGGGCACCTATGGCGACAGAGAGTTATCTTTGTGAGGCTTAAAGGTCGCGTATGGAAGGCGATAGTCAGGGCTGTGTTACTTCACGGCAGCAAAACTTGGCCGATCAGGGTGGAAGACGTGAACCCTCTTCAGGCATTTGCTCACCGATGTCTGCATTCGATCGCTTACATCGGGTGGCACCAGTGAGTAAACAACAGTGCATTTAGGAAGCGGGTATTTGGTGCTGGTTGCCAAACGAGTTCTTTTGTTCATTCCCTACATGTGCACAGATTCAGATGGCTATTTCATGTACTAAAGATGTCAGATAGTCGTCTGCCGTGCCGAACACTACTTGCCGATGCTTTGACCAACTGACGTAAGGTGCGGATTGGACAGATGGTAAATTGACGTGGGGGAATGAAATCGTTCACCAAGGGTTTGGCCACTGTGTGTCGGGTTCTTCTGTTGGGCTGAGGCCTTCACAACTTCCAGAGTCGGTAGCTGGAGACGTTAGGTGAGATGGGGGCTAATCGAGCTCAGTGACCTGAACGTTGTCGTTGTTTGGCCGAGTTGACTGTGGACCGAGTGTATTTAATGAGGCTGGACGGTGAAAGCTGAAAAGGAACTGTTTTGCTTATGACGTCTTATGTTCACTTATAATTCGGGTGTTTGTTTGCAAAGTGTAGGCACCTTGATGTCGAATGTTTGAATGTACACGTAGCTGTTTTTAGTAGTTAGGTCCTCTCCGTTCCCTTTTTCCTTCTGTCTTGTTGCACTGGATTTACTTTTTTCTTCATCGTTATGTGACTGTTAAGCGTTAATTTGAACCGTTGATGTATTGCTCTCTGTGATGATGATGATGTATTTTGAGCGTCCTGGAATACGCATCATCGAACGGCTGTATTTCTCACTAGACCATCCCACTTGATGTGGGTTAAGTGACGGAGATAACGATTGCCAGAACAAGACAAAAAATACAGTACCACACACGCTTCTTTTCAACAACAGTCGGGCGCCTTCTCGAATTAACAGTTGATGTGGGTTGGTAAAAGCGGGTCGTGTCGTTACTGTTATCTCACCAAAAGATTTACAGGCTAATGAGATGTTGCTACTCAAGAATGTGATACAGCCCAGTCTCAAGCAGGCAGCCAGTGGTAAGGAATGTAGTATTGGGAGTGTCCCATTCCTAAAGCACCACTGTACACTTTGTATTTGCAGAGCGCATTTCTTACAGGCAAATCTAGTAATCCACTTGGTACAGCATACCCTGTCTGTCTTCGAAATATTTTGTGTCATTCAACTCAGTGACAGAGGGAAACTCAAGACGAAACTCCTCAGATTCCGCGACAGAGTTGAACAGGAGATAACGGATCGGACACCCTTGACGAACACAGCTGAAAGTGATGAACACCCGAGAGAGTTGTCTATGAACCCTCATCCTGGATGGCCAAATCGGAGGCACGATTAATCCAACAGTCAGTGGAGTATCTCAGCACGGCGGTAAGATATATCCAAAAGTTCACAGTGGACGTAATGTGGATGACACGGGTGGATAGATGAGTCAGTGCTCAACGATATCAGACCAATGGACGAGAAATGGCAACCGAAAAAACCCTTCCACACGTACAAAACCAGACAGAAGTGGACATAACGTGAAAGTGGAAACCGACTGTACATTATGAATTGGAATTCCGGATCATAAATTCGAATGCACACGTTGCTTGGGAAGGTGCGAATAGGGCAGTAAAGATCGTGCTTTGTTGAGCGATTTTTCGCAATCTTGACAGATTGACATTCTCTTGTAGAACTCCATCACGGAGACAGTTCCATGGAGCGTTATCAACAACCGATTCAAAGGTAGTCTTTACATCTAGAAAGACCACGCCTTCCAGTGCCTTGTAGAAGTCAATCTTTCAAGGTCCGCACTTTAAGGTGCGTCTCATGGTGAAAATATGGTCAATTTATTCTCGACCGGGTCGAAATCCCGCCTGCCCTTCACGGATCTGATTTCCATGGGTTTGATGAGTTGACACTGCACAAGGCCAGTGATCACTTATACTTTTGTTTTGGTGGCTTTTTCCATTAAAGAAGGGAATGCCGTTTTATCCGATTGAAGCGACTCAGAGGCGTTGTGTTACGTAACAACCGAATTCAAGATTTATGGTTACAAAAGTACTTCACCAAATGAACACTATCATAAAATCCACAGTGTACTACACTCTAACACGATTTTTCAGTTCTAACCATACGATGAATCCGGAGTCCTCAGGTTTATGTTCGATGGTACACAGCATTGATTCATTAAAAAATGTGTAAAGACCTCATGTATGGTGTATATCCTTTGGACCAATGTTTTGTCAAAGTCTGAACAGGTAGTAAACGCGTCCAAGGCCACAGTTTGTCCGAGACGTAAGTTTGACTCTCCTAACAGTGTGCTTTTCCAGTTGCTACCCGAGTGATGGAAAATCCCACCGTTTTGTGTGTGGTCGGTGAGCCACTGACATTTTACTCTGAATTTCGTTTCGCATAGTCTGAGTCACATGGGCCCACCTTAGTCACACCCTATTTTTCATTGCAATGTAGAGTGCAGACAGTGAGCGTCAAGGCGTCGAGTGTACGAAGGCTGACCACCAATCCCACCACAGCCTGTACATAACAGATGCGAGGTGCAAAATCTAGGGATGGATCGCACGACTCTAGCCCCCTCGTTCAGCAGTCTATATCGAGGGTGCGGGTGATATCGGGTTTGGTGTTCCCGAGCTTGAAAGCTGGCCAATTTGATTGCTCGCCCATCTTAGATGGAGGCACATAGAGTGGCCTGTTAACGTGTGCTCTTGTCGATTGGCCCTAATCAACTCCGGGACCAACAATGGCATTGCTCCGTCAGGAAATCACTAAGATGTAGAGTTTGGATAACTACGGGAAATTGTGGAGATCTAAAAACGCAGGTAATCCAACTGATCGCTTGACCATTATATTGTTGAAATGGTGGACATGATCATAATGATCTGTTACTGAAGTCGTCAAATGTAGCGCGGTTTCTTCATTGAATAACGTGCAACCAATCTAGTCTCACGCTCAGGCTATTACGAGCGGAACCGGGGATGATCGACGCCGCTCAGTTAGAGGGCGGCCATCTGTTGCGTCCTATTTGGTCCTAAGAGGTGGTGAGGAAGACAGTTTGTCTGAACGTATGTCGGATGCAACTCTAATCAAATTAATTGAACCAAGGGGGTGGAAAGTAACATCGAATAGGTCAGTCTCAACGTCGCATGATTGTCGCCCGATGACAATTGTTAATGTAAACATCGTTGTTTCGCTAACAGGCACCCTTGCTTCTAATAAGCTGGGATTACTTTTTGCCGCTCAACTTCCTGTTGTTTTTTGCCACATTAGCTGAGAATGTGACATATGATCAGAAAACGAAAATAAGCTCGCATGTTGATATCTAGTTGGTTCATCATTTTCTCTAGCAATCGACCTTTCTGCGGAGTTGGCTGTGACGGAGAGCAACCCAGTATCCGAATTAAAGCGGATATATAAACGGAAGGCTGATGGTTTTGCTATGTTTGGAGGATCGGCAGTTTTATTCAGTGATGTTCCGATATCGTGTTGGAGACTAAGAAAAACAAGTTTTAGTGAATTCGACCTCTGCGGACCATGAAGGTAATGAAGATCTGAGTAAGGTTGTTAATAAATTCGCAGAGTACTCTCATAGTCAGACAAATAAAATTTCTGAACGCTTCTGATTTTTTCCAGGGAAACACCATCAACAAGAACCTTCTGAGCAATCACCGAAGCAAATAACAACGTGTAATTTTCACAGTCATCGTCATCATCATTGTTTTCAGCCTTGAGTTATACCCCTGAGCACTATGGCTCACGCTGCTGTCCGTCCTAACAATGGTCTTCGAAGTAGCAGAGCAATAACTGAGTAAAAGTGCTTGGAGGAGAACAGAAGAAAGGAAAAAGCAAAGAGGATAATGTGTGGAAATCAGAAGCAGTGGTACCAAGAAAGAAGAGGAAAGATCCAACAGCCTTGCGAACACGGGCTCGCTATTGGCTGCGACACTGCTCTGTCGGTGGGTGTTTCCAACAAGCGGTAGATGATGTCTACCAACCTATCAGGACGGTTGCGGTTTTTGTAGCCCTTACCCACGTGTTCACGTGGCCACCTTGCTGCTTCTTCTGACTATTAGCGGCCATAACGAATAATACGGGGCGCTGCAGACGCTCCGTAAGCGTATGTACTACGTGACTTAACCAGCAAAAAGTGCGCATTTTAAGCAGTTCGGCCGTCGGACAGGAACTTGCTAATTTCTTACCACTTGCCAATTTCGTTACCATACTCAATATTGGTTGACTCTACCGTGTAGAAGTCCGACTTGGAGATCCTGGGAACTTCGGGTGTTTTTCTCGCAAGTGGTTGAGGATGAAAGGGGAGATGAGACATCGCTGTGAGATTCCATTTGAAGCCGAGAGCGTTTTGTATAGCGGCACACACTTGTGTATTCTGTGCTTAGAGTGGGCGTACAACAACTTTGCAGATCGACCTACTTTGTTGTTAATCCTCTGCTGTTGAGACGGTCTTGGAGTTTTTTTTATCGGGAAGTCGGATCAGACCTAATCTTAAGGTCTCTTACCGCAACGTGCATTGGCTGAAATGTTTCGCTGTCTGTCTTAAGAGGAATATGTGATTATTACGGTTGCGTCTTGGGCAAAACCTTTGGTTTCTGTTTAATTGTGTGTTCTCGTCGGCAGGAAACACAGTGATGTCCGTGTTTAATTCGTCTCACAGTATCGTTGGAGGTAATGTAAAATACGTTTTTGGCAGCAAGTGAACGATAGGGGGCATATGCAGATATGACAGATAAGCAACTTCTTTCCTGGGCCTCGTCAACCGACTTTGGCCGGAGTGCTAAGTGTGACGACGCATAGGCGAGCACTCTCTGGGATCCAGTTGAGCAGACTTTGCTTTACTTTAGAGCCCAGTGCAATCCTAATTCCATCATGATCGCAAAATTTGCTCTCAGTGTCACCCGAGACCCTGAAAAGTTACTAGTCCATCACACTACCCATAAGCAAATTCAGATGGATGTCACAACTTGGATAGTAGAGACACATTTTGAAAACAAAACACATCCAGTTGATGACTCCAGAGAGTACACGTTTGAGCAGTTCGCTAACATGTATGTCCTTTCGTGGATAATGTTTACAGGCCGTTTGGGCTTAAATATGTATACTTAGAAGCGGAGGAAAATGCACGTGAAAATGAATGGACCGATCTTTCGGAACAACAGAAACTTCCGGCGCCTTCTGACCCCTTAAACGGCAGAGGGGATCTGGCTTGAGGAACCACATCCGGAGAATTTAACTCAGAAGTTTGACCTGTAGTGCAACGACATGGGGTATTCTTGGAGCACCCTACTGGTCATCAGTAACTCAGTGTTCTGTTTCATTTAGCATTGAGGCTCGCCTGATCTCGAGTAACAATCTCCTCGCTGCGATTGGTGGGTATATCCAAGGCTGCATTTAACCTTTGGTTTATATCGAAGGTATTTCGTCCGTAGTGGATAATACTTTACTGGTTGCGATCAACCGTTGAGCAATTAGAGTGTTTTTTTGCCTGAAGGTACTTTATTCGAAGGACAACATTGCTGTAACTAAGATAATGCTTGTGCTGTACGGTCATAGAATCGTATCTCACTACCTAATGATTCTTACGCGATCGTTAGTATAACACACAACCTAAGGAATGTTATTGAGTTTTTTTGTCTGGCCGCTCACCTACGGCCTGCCTGATACGGTCGTGCTTGGTAGGGACGAAGTTCTAGTCGGTATAGCCCTCCGGATCGATGTATTTCACGGACCTGGCCGCCAGGTCAAGGCAACATTATGGTTCGGTGTGTGTGTGTATATATATACACGATCTTATCTCAGAGAGCCGAGAAGTGACTGCGGTCTTCCATACATTCTTTTCTTCGGCTTTGTTGATGTATTGTATGATGAATGGTCTGTTTGACTTCTTGTAGTTCAATGAGACTTTTGTTTTTCATCCCTATCTTCTCTGGGATGCACTGACCTGCACTCCTATACTGCAATGCTTCTTGTATTACACTTCACAGATATGTCTTCTTAGTTTAGATCTCGTCATTGCAGTCTCTCTGTTTAGTTTCCTAAAGATAAGAGTTTCCTTTCCTTATTAGTCAATCAAGTGGCTAGGCAGCATTGGCCGGCTGGACACAAAGGCCCCAGTGGCACACCTGCCGGTCTTATTTCTTCGGGTTTACACTGGATATGTGGTGTGTTGGTGGAACTGCAATTGGTGCAGCGCAAGCCAATTGTTGTGATGATCGAGCTCAGGCGTCCTTTGGCTTCGGTCACTGTGACAGGCTAATCAGATGTCGCCAACCGTGTTTTTGTTGAGAAGCGCATCGCTGTGGCGGGCTAATCCAAATCGGATGCCGCCAACCGTGAGTGCGTTCACAGAATAGTCTCACTGATGACCGAAGGGTTTTGGTATTCAAGGCTCTACAGTGACAGAGTTTGCTGAAGATAACGTACTGATATTTGTGATGACGAACCGTCCAATAATGCTATACCTGGGAGTTTTCTTCAAACGTTGACAGTAGAACCCTCTGGTGTTCAACTTCGAACATGGAAAGTGTGATGAAGTAGATGTCAGGGAAAACAAACAAATTGATCGGACAGATATGCCAGTACCACTTTTGGATACCGTTCAAATTGTGGGTTTCCTAACATTCAACATGACGATCTTTCTTCAAGTGTTCCTTCAGTAGTTGCCTGTGTTTGATGCCGTCTAGATAGNTAGATAGTATGTTGTTAGTCTGTCCGTAGCCAACACTGCCGTACCAGTTGCGTTTCGAGCTAGCGGAGTTTAGCTATACGAAAGACATTTAAGTTTAATCCGAATCGTTTGCTCGAGCTGTTAGTACTAACGACAGTGAGGAAGCCTACTGATAGGGGTAATCAGCCAGTAGTAGAGTTTAAACAGTCGGGAGATATTTACACGTGCATTGATTCCAGGCCTGTGAACGCTGTGCTCTGTAAGAAACAACACAGATTGTTGACTTTAGACGACATTTTGCCCGAATTAACCAGCCTTGTTTTTTTTCAACGAAGGTTGATTTGTCATCCAGGTACTGGGAGCTAGGGTTATATGAAGAATCCAGTGATCCTACCACAATTGGTACCCCGTTTGGATA
>QNGE01004991.1:0-51029 GCA_008508345.1 Paragonimus westermani | reverse complement strand
AAACGCCCTCAGCTACCGGGCTCAGTTTGAAGGGACTACAACAATGTTCGAAATCTCAGAGCATACGAAAATGCTTGTAAACTTTATGCCATGTGGGAAATAAAGCGGTTCCAAGCGCTAACATCGCCACTAAATATAGCAAGGTGTAGTAAAGATGATCTTTTGATTTCTCTGGAGATTAGTCTGGGATTAAAACATCATTCTTGGTCAGAGCTAGCAGCATTTCGTCCACCGACTCTAACCGTTACATGCAAAACGTCGTTGGTGCTGTGATAATCCGTCAGATTATTAGGTGGCCAAATCACGATCTGAAACAACCGTTTGTTAGCTGGTATCATTGGGACAGTTGAAGAGATATCTACGTAATGTTCCCCAATTGGACCCACGAACTATTTACTTATATTTATTGTACAGAACTTAACCTGACGGGCAGTCAAGGAGATCACCTGTGTTTGCTAATTTTTTTGTGATGCCTGCGGTTGGTACACCCGCGTCTAATATTTGATTATCAAACATGACCAGGTTTCAGCGTAGGTCAACGGAAATACACTGTCACCCACGCTTTAGTCTACTGTGACGTACTGTAGTCAATCCAATGAGGCAAATATGACCGATTGCACTCTAGTGAACTAAACCGGAAAGCAATTTTCAAAAAAATCAGACAAGAAAACTCACCACAAACAACTGCAAAGCGCCTTGTATATCACCAATAGCAATGATTTGTCTGCGTGAAAAGTTACAAAGCGAAATTTTTGTCAGCGCGTTGGCAGACACTGACTGAAACATGACAGGTTCGTGAGTCTTGTCCAACAAATCCCACACTTCCAGACCACCATCGGCACGGCTAATAAAGAAAACGGACGGTCGTGTTGGAGACCAGCTGCCACCTACAGAGGGTGACGTATGAAAGACTGAGTTAGGGCATAAATAGTGAATATCACAACCTGTACTGAAGATCAACTACCTATATGGTACTGTCTGTATCGATAGTAATGATCATATTGTCAGAGATCAGAGGTGAACCACATTATTGCGGATGAACCTTGTTTAAAGTAGAATTAGCAACAACCAACGCATTTCTTTATACTACACTGCTACCTCGCATTATTCCGTCGATCGATCAAAGCAACTATTCAGAAGAGGTATAAAAAGTATTAATAACACATATATGATCCTCTTTCGGTGAGAAAGTTCAGACAAACTGCTCACCTTTCTGCCATATTACTCAACACATGAGTACAGCAATACTTCCTCTAATTCTTAATAAATGTCAAGTTTGTTTTCAACGCAAATGACTGACCTGTTTTAGAATACTCCATCGGTGTGCAATTTTCTAATGCGCGTATTTCAACAGAAGTATCAGTGAGTAGTAACAGATCCATGTAAACTGGGGTAACGATTGTGGCAGCTGTATATCTAACGAGTTTACTCTCCGATGTAGAATAAGATGTGACGGAAATTATGGAAAGATGATATCTGCAAAAGTCTTCATTTTTGGCGATGTTGGGCAAGACATTACCATTCTTCAGCTGTTGAAGGAGTAGCATCCTATTGCCAACATTTAGTGTTCTCTTTGGTCTTTTTATTCCAAGATGGTACACCAAAACACAGAACATGTTCCACAGGAGCGTTAAGGAAAGATATTTTATCTTTCTTACACACTTGTAAGGTGTGGTGACTTTGTCCAACTTATCAAATCCAACATAGCTCTTGTTATATTTAAACATATCGACTGACTTTTTGTCCTTTCTACTGGTGCTAGCAATAATCTGGTGTATATATATATTTAAGACAGTGCAGATAGATTGAGGCGAGTAAATTATATGAAGATCTGCATAGTAAAAGAAGCCATGAGCTCGAGGAATTTTGATTAGCCAACCGGTTGAACGATAGAACTTTCCTATAAAACTCGAACAGATTAAAACTCATGAAAGTTTTGTGCTACTTTGAAAAATCTCGATTTTTGTTGGTTTTCCTAAAGGTGTCAAAACTGGAAAACCTACGAAATTCTAAAAGATGCACATTAGTGAGAACCATCGTAAATAATGTAGCTATACTGGGACACGTGGTTTTAGAAAACTTTTGAGAAGCACTACATATCTTACGTAAAGTCTGGTTTTAACTAGTTCTGCAGCACCAATTCGCATATCCCTAGAACACCAAAGTTTGTTCTGCTGGAGTTGGATACTGTGCTGAAAATCTGTTTGGTGTCCTTCATGTATGCCATAGTACAGAAATAATTTGTCCAGATTGCAGTGCTGTGAGTTTACTCAGGAGATTTTCCATATGAATGAGTTGTCTGTGATTTCAGGAAAGACATTTAGGAAGGGGAAAAAATCACAAGAGGGCTTTTTTCAGCTTTTGTTTTAGTTCCTTTCTATAGACTTACTTTTTGTTTGTAATATGCGGGTAAAGATATGTTGAATGCAAAAAGTGGACATTGAATTTCTTATCGCCCTCAGCAACTTCACCTGTTAGCCATACCGGGGTATAATATGGATGCCGCCTATTCTGATATTAGTCCACGGCATACTACAACACCAGACAATTACAATCGTGAGGGGACGGAAGACAAAACCTACACGACTGTAGGTGGTTAATAAGTTTTGTTCAAGCTAACTGGTGATTTTTCAATTCTATATGAACTTACATTTTCTGCAAACACAAGGTCACCAAATTAGTGACATTAAGTTCCACAACAACAGCGCTCCTCCCGAACCTCATGGAAGAGTTAGGGCACGCCATGGAATAAAATGATTAATTTATTCGATTCTATATTTACTTCAAGAATAAAAATGGCTGGGTTTGTGCAGAATTTGAGTCGAGTAAGGTAAAACGAAAGAGCTGCAAGACCAGGTGAGTTTTTATCTGAATCCAGTGAAAAACAGAAGTGAGTCCATAAAAATGGGCACAAGGGGGTTGATTGTGTCAGACAGGATAGTTGTTGGAAGATTTCCGCACAGTGAAAAACGGAAGCAATGGAACCACGAAATGTTAAGAAGGAGTTCGGCTGCGGTTTGGTGGGTGTTTTTGAGGTTCCAGCGGAAATATGATATGTCTTGGCAAACAATAGGAGGAAACGACTGGCGGATTGCTGGAAACCAGTCAAAACTAAGAGATAGCCAATAGTCAAACGGAACTGAAACTGCCGAAGACTGCAACATACTTTTGTGGCCATGAACGTTTCCAAATGGCATTTGGGACGCTTAAAACTTCCCAACCTGTGCGGCAATACTGGTCAACCTTGTTTAGCGGGGTGACCAAGATCTCTGCAATTTATGGTCACGTCATTGGCCAACCGCATTTTCTTACTATATTCAGAAGCTGTGCAGAACGACCAGTGATGCGACAGACGTCCCGTCTGGGTACGGAGTTCATTAATCAACCGTGGTGGATTGTGCACCTTCGTTATCTCCACCACTGACTCGCGTACATCTGAATTACGAGCCGACTGAATTTCACATTGCCGTTACAGTCAATATATTTGGAAAAGGTTAGGTGGCATGGAAAATTCTCTATACAACTTTTTCCAGAATGCACCAAATCTGCAATCCACAGAATAAAGCTGCGCGTACACGCTAGTCGCAAACCCTTCATCTGTTTACCAGTCGAATGTCTCTGCTACGCCACAAACGACAAGGACCTGTGAATGACTTGCATGCGTTCATCATCCTCACATATATTCCATCACGGACTTTGTAATCGTATGAGATCAGTTCACTATAATGTGATCACCATTCACAACCGCCGGCCAGTAGCAACAACTTCAACGTCAATCCAGCTTTGACACGTCACTTTACACTTTGAATTTAGAAGGTGCATGCCCTATCTTACCGTCGGTTAAGCATTATCTGCATGTTGCCTGCAAAAGAACTAAGTGGACTAATATCAGACACACTTGAAAATAAACAAATTCCAGTCTGGGAACTTCCGTGTGCCCTTTCATACTGTCATCCACAGCATGGTTAAAGAGAGTAAGGATGAGTGGACACCCGTGTCAAACATTAACTAAAGTAGAGAGAGCTCAGGATGGTTGTCTACAACCGCAATTGAGGTCAGCGTAGAACCTCGCCGAATGGACATATCTAACATTGGGATCCCTGCGGTGGAGGCAGTTTCAGCATGTTTGGCGGCCTAGTCAAAAGCTACTTTCAATTGCAAAATTGTGACGACTGTTGGATGAAGGAAGGATTGATAATGCTTCACTACATGTCACAGGATACTAACTCGATATACACACTCGAGACCACGCAGGAAATCTGCCCGTTCTCCTCGCACATGACGTTTCCTGTCTATCAGCTGTCACATTTTTATGAAACACTTGAGCACGCTAAATTTGACAGAAATTGTCTTATAATGTCTATCTGTTCTTTTAAAGGTGGGAAGAACTGTTAATATACACTACTAACGAACACTCTTTTAGAATCCTTCTCCTTATTTCATTTGCAAACTGCGGGTGTAGTTATTTTCTTTTCGGTTGCATGAGAGTTCTACTGTACTGACGACCACTGATGTTACACACTACTGTACGATTTCTTTTCATACACCCATTAGTGGTAAATATATGGTCAGTGTGAAAGCAATCACAACTCCTAAGGGAAAATGAGAAACTCTGAGATCGTTCTGCGTAATGAGTGACGGTTACAGAGGTCCTAAATAAATTTCCCCTTCCCATGGATTGTGTTGTGACTATGGCTGAAGATTCAGTTTGGTTCATTTTCTTCACGTCCACGCATAATTTTAGTCAGGTTATCCGCGCGACTTGTTTGATTAGTTGGAAGATTTTCAAAGCAACCCGTTTTAGCTACCACTACATGTCTGTCCAGAGCAATATTGATGATGAAGGGGGTAGAATAATGTAAACAGTATGAAGTGAATTCATACAGCAAACCAATGCCGCCGGCCGTTCTATACTTACCCGTGAGTGGTTTTTGAGCATGTCCAGATTCAATAATTGGACCACTGTGCACACCTTCTTTCCATATTGACCAGGTCCAACCTCCTACCACTAAAAGCACTGATGGTTCGAACGGTGACCGCGCCAAATAAGAAATTGGACCGTCGTGTTGGGTGGCGTAAAAATCTGGTTTTGGAGTTTGCATTTTTCCAGTGTCTTGATCTTTCTGAGGCATCCAGTCCACATAGACCAGATCACCGTCTTCAGTGCCCACGTAAAACATGGTATTTGCTCCTTGTAGTGGTTTGGTTTTAATGGTGCTCGTTTTCGGATCCAAATTACTCCGGTCATCTGAGTTGGAAGCCAACAACCGACGGTCTCCTTGGACTTCCTGTTCGTGTATCAAAGAAACATTGTCAACAGAAATGGTAGATGATAGGCTTTTTAACAGCTTATCTTCAAACACAGGGCGGTTTTTGAGGTGCTTGATAAGTAGAGTGGACTCACTGCATTAACAACAGAAAATTGGACCTAGCATCGTCCTAAAAAACATGAAAGGCAAAATAAATTTTCTTGTTAAATTACACCGGATGAATCAGTAGAGACTAAACAAACGACGTTATGCACATTTCCGGCAGACGCGTCCAGTCATTTTTAAATAACGATTTGATCTTCTCAATACCTGTCACGTACACAGTCTTTGAGCCCATAAACACAAGCTACTGTTATCAGCAGGTGCTTTTTTCATATTGTGTTGAAGAGATGACATTGCGAACCGGTTTCAGTAATTACTGACCGAAACTGTCAACAGACAAGTATCCGCCATGAAACGGTGAATATGTTTTATATAAAAGGCTATTTGTTGGTGTAACTTAACAAACAGCTGCTCATCCAAATCAGGATTCTGTGCGATGTCTGCAGTGAAGTCGGACAATCACGTGTTCCATACTGTGTTGCTACAAACAAGGTCGTAAGTTGGATTAGCACAGACCAGTTCTCCAATCTCAGCAATATTCGATGTTTCACATCGCCAGGTTCTTACCCAATCGAACAGCAACAAGCACTTTTGATGCCTTCGTCGGTCTGTCAATCATCATGAAAAGCAGGTGTTTACAGCACAGTGGCATCACCATATAAAGCTTCTTCTTACACCATAAGTACATGTTTAGAATGTTTCGTACTAGTTTTAGACAACCCACAAGTCAAGCTTCTTTATAATTTCAACTTGATATGTCCATGGCTTAACCGCATAATAGCTCTGAGAAGGAGTATGTCCTGATTGACTTCTTCCAACTCTTAACCGATGCGGAACCACAGAATGACATCACAACTATGTAGTGAATGATATAAATACGTATATGTATGAAATAAAATTCGTTGTCATCAGTGGTTGTACACCATCGGTCGACACTGACACTTGACTGTCACATGACCCTGGTGAAAGAATGAACGGATCAACTAATATAAAATACTGAAGGAATGGGGCAGTGTGGAAAATTTACTACAGTTACACATTACCGCTGAACTTCGGGATGTCCCCATATTTCAGAGAAAGGACGGGCTTGGGAATCATGGAATAAAGACAGAATTCAATAGATGTTGGGGTTCTATGCTGACTGTCCAACAGCACACAACACTAACTCGGGGTTTACGTACAAAACCAATGTGTTTAACTGGGGGATAAAATTAACTCATTAGGAAGTAAGACACCACTTCCATTCAATTGAATCGGATCTTGTATACATACTATTTTTGAGTTCCCGCTAATCACGCCATAAAAATTCAAAAAAGCGGAAATTCGTGTGATGCATTAAAATAACAAATGTCATGTTTGGATCAACTTGATAAGATGTGACCTACAGGCTTCTGGGGAATGTCGGTGATGGAAACGTCTGAACCTTGAATGGATAATATCTTTCTGTTAAATCAGTCTCTACAAACGATCGACGATGCCGTAAAACGTACGACTAGCTGTCATGTCAAGTTGCAGGTTGCGCTCAATTTCTAGATATTCGTAGCAGAAGCGACGAAAGCTGGACAGATTTGTGTTAGACGAGTTTTGATCAGACAGCATTTAACAGATCAACATTTTCTACTCACAGCCAGCTGTTTTGCATGATAGTGGGAATCGAATACAGTTCATCGAAACAGAGCAACAAGCAAAGTTATCACAGTTGGGAAGCACAATGTTCAGGATTATCTAAACTTAATGTTTGTGGTGTAATGCATCAACCGAAGAGGAAATTTGGTTATTTCTGCACAATGCAGTTAAATGATAGACGCCGCCAGAACGTGTGATTTACGGTTGATCTCATACAACACATAATTACCGAAGTTTTTACCAATATATATACGTACTTTTGGTTGATCCGACGATTGCATCAACATTAGGATAAAGCATCAAACTTATGCATCACGTGTTGATGCAAATTTCCCAGCTATCTCTCGCTAAATACATATTGGTCACACGCCAATGTCATCATGAACATCACAGCGATCTTCAGCCTGACCACAAAATACTGTGGCTGGAACCGTGATTCACCTCAACAACAAAGTGAAATATTCCAGAAATGGAAGACCTTAGTGAACAGGTTAAAAGTTAATAAAAGCAGATTAATTCACGTTTCCGGTGTTTCATTGAATCGGTCGGAATTAACCGTGTAAGTGTGTTGTTTGGTGGGTAGAAAGAATTATCTGTAAGCTTCACTAACCACCTATTAAGTGTTTTCTATCCTGTTTCATCGACACTCTCCTCAGCACAATCATGAGGTTTACGTACCGGCATGTATACATCCACGGTTAAAATTGTTTGTCAGTGAACAGTAAGTAACAGGTTGTAGAAAACTGTGAACCCAACCCACTGTCTTAAGTAGGAAATGTGGAGTCCCAAAGATGATAAAAGGGAGCGATAAAGAACCCGATGAATGAAAGTCGAATACGTATGTATTAACTCAGCCAGAATACCTGAGTTTACATTACTTCAGCAACGGAAAAGCTCAAGTAAAAAAAGCTGATTGAAGGAAGTGATCAAAAAGATCAGGGTAAATGCAGAAATGGAGCTAAGCAGAACAGCCAAGACTGTTTTAGACGCAGACATATCAGTGAATGAGGCATACTACCATCTCAGAAAGCGTGTTTAAACAGCGATTCGATTAACCATGAGGTCCCCAGACGAGTTGGCGCCACCCGTGCACTTCATTTACAGCAATAACCAGTGTTATCGCGTTCTGTGTTCATGTCGCTACTTGATTATCACGTGACTACTCCTAATTGTTGTCACTTTCAACTTAAAGTGTTCAGTGCTGTAATCGTCCGGCTGTTAGGTAAAGTACAAGGCCCAAGCATCACAAGGTGACCAGCTTGACTATATGACAAACTATACTCACATCCCGAACACTCCGAAATACGTACTGTTGTACTTGTGCGCTGGTGATGTAATCATCCCATTTGTTTGGCTAACTGCTAAAGAAAAAGGAACTAAACCGCAGCAAGTAAGTTTGTATTTTTGTCTTAAAAAGGTAATGTCTGTGAACCAAAGAGCAAATCAGAACGTTCGAAAGCACCGCGTACTCTGTCTTTCAGCGCAAACCCGGATTCGTCTCGACACATCACATGACACAGGAAAGTAAACATCATCCGTTACTTCTCTGTTCCAGGTGGTATCTCAACGACGATATTCTAAGCTTACAAGATGATTCTATCCAATTATGTGAACCCCTCCATTCTCAAGTGAAATGCCGACGGCGAGGAATGTGGGAACTCCCCGGTCTTGAAACAATACTTTTCACCTTCAAAATATGAGATTGATTTCATACAGGGAAGCCGGATCACTAACCGACATAGGAAAAACCTTACCCTTAGTTTTTCCCAAATTCTTGAAATGCAATCATTGTTCCTAGAAACCTCTATATATAGACTCGAATTTTAGACACTGCTGTGTCCATCTCGTGTGGAAGCAACTGGGGGTGGGTGTTAATTAAGAATAACACGGCTTTTAACACAACTTCGCTAACTCTTTCCCTGCCTGTCAGTATCTCACAAACGACTCAGCCAAACGAATACAACAAACTCACACGTGTTTTTATTCCTCAACAGACGTTTTGCTAGCTGAGTTATCTGGCTTGGATAAAAAGCACAACCAGGGGTTACAAAATAAAGCTCGCTGCAGCTTCCAAAATCGGTCAAACAAAGCCAGCACATTCGTAAGAACATATTTTATAAACAGTAGTTTGGTGGATTTCGATCACGAATTACTTGACGCTTAGGTGATGCAGGTTTTTTTTAGTCCTCAGGTCATGTCAGATCTCTCAAACACATCCCCCCGGTAACTTACAACAGTGGTACACAGAACCAATAAAGCTGTTACTTTTACAGATCAATGACTTCTAACAGACACTGCGGGTGATATATTACGGAAAATACGATGTTGTAACAATGGACAGAATTTGACTAATTAGGCAGGCCTCCATAATTGAAGTTTCTTAACGCTCAGAGTGAAAATTCTACAAATAAATTATTTATACTGAACGTATGGTTTCATGAGCGCATTATTCCGTAACAGTAAACATTCAGCTAATTGTGGTTGACAGGACCTACCCGCATACAAAATCGTGTTGGTGCATGATCTCCACCAGGTTCAGTTTTGAACAAGTGCACCCGAAACAACGGTTTCCATTTCATATCCAACGCCAAAAAGGTTTGCGGCACATTTCTAGGTGGAATGATCGTGTCCCGATTTTTGTCTACCGCCAACGGTGATCGATCTGGACGTATGTCCCAGAAGAGCAACTCGTTATTCAATCCGCAAGTTATTAACTGTACACATTTCAAACTCGTGTTTTCCAGGCAGTAACCCAACCGGTTCACCTCCAAATGATCCGGCATCCACATCAAGTCCAATATGGCGGAAGTGTGTGAGGCTTCTATGTTGCTGACACAACAATATGGTGAAACTGGAACACGGTTAGGATCAGTGTCATCGAACGAAAATAATGGTGTTTTGTTCTTGGCTTTCATCCGGGATTTAACTGTACGTAAATCCTCTAAATGACGTTCAATATCCCACAACACCACAGTCCCATTGAAACAACCGCCAGCGACAATGTGCGGATCGGTCGGGTTGAATTGGAAACACATAATGTCCTCTGGGGCTTCTAGAAGCAATTGTGGTTGAATGGGGTCAGCAAAACTCCACAAAATTATGTGTGTCGGAGTTAACAGAACACGTGAAGAGTGATCACAACGTTGATCGTAATTGTACCGTTCGGCAACAGACATGGCCACAATACCTTTGATAGTAGGATGCCATTGAATACTGGTGACAGCTTTATCCTTACTAAATTTCAAATCAGTGAATGAGAGAAATTCTTTAAATGTATTATCCGCTCTTGTGTCATAAGTCTCATCACCCACAGAGAGGTTTTCGAAGTCACTTGCCAAGAAGTCGTACATCATATTCTCTAGAAGACCTTGTTCAAACAATGGAAAATGCTTCCCTAAGTCTTGTAGTGGGCTATCTGGACCGTAAAATATATTAAATTCGTCCTGTGGGAGTAGGCGTGGAAAATACTCAGTGAATGCATTCCGAGGATATTTCCAGTCTGTATTTGTACCCTTTTCGCAAATCAGCTGCGCATTTGACACAGACTTATCTAATTCAGTTATAGGAATTTCAGTTGTCCTATCAGTAACCGAACTGACCAAGCTACTGTTAGACTTATCCGTTGCATCGCAATCGCTGAAAGCAACGGGAGCACCGAATTCGCGTCGTGGACGTTGGTAAATGGTAAAAACTTTAGGCCGCGTTTCACTAACTGACAACTCCATAACCTCTTTATCTGAACCTAGATTGATCCAGGGACGACGAACTAGCGGTTTGAAGATCGCGACAGAGTCACTCTCTTCTTCAGTCGTATCCGCATCCTCTCCATCTTCGACCTCTGTTTGTTCTTCTGACTTTTCTTCGGCCGGATTTAAGATAGCTTGCTTTGAATCTTCTGACAAGACCAAAATGTAATTTTCACCAAATTTGTATTCGGCATCGTACACAATCAGAATTTCTGTACCAGGATACTCACTGATTGCTGTCTTCTGAACACTGAAATCAGAAACAGCTGCGCGAAGTTGAATATCTTTCAACAGATCTGTTTTCAGCACCAGAGCAGCCGGCTTGCTTTGCGTTACTTGCTCGTCAGCTACAATGTTAAATATTTGTTGCGTCGGTTTTGACAAAAATATTGGTAAACATCCTTCCGGTAGTGCATCGTTTACAAAAATGTTTGCAATATCCGATTTTAACTGGTCTTGGGTTTCATGTGATTCACGGCCAGTGGATATATTCATCCTAATTTTAGGCGTATCCACACTGCGGGTTCGAGAGGAACGTTTCCCAGAGGACAGTTTGGCTGAATGCTAACAAGTTGTGGAAATGAGGATACATTATGAAATCATTATTGTTGTAAAATTACCTTCGAATTCTCATATGGCAAATCATTTGATCCTTCTGTCATCATCCAATTTCTGTTGCGGGCAATTCACTAAGTAAAGATGGAAAAGATTATCAACACTGTATTTGTGGATGTTTTTCAGTTAACACAGTTGATGTGGTTGCCAACAAAAATGACTACCAATCTGTGTAATTGTGATCTCACAAAATCATTATTTTGTGGAACCCTTAAATTATTTTCAGACTTGATTAACAAACCAAATTTATTGGATCAGATTTCTTCTGGTTTATCAATCAAATTCATGTTTTTTTGAGCAAAACATTTCGCGGGACTTTTCAGCAGTTTTAATTTCATTGGAATTTTCATCGGATCAGTAAAAGACTTACGGATTGGAGAGAGTCTTGAAAGCTTACAAACCCGTGAATATGTTGTAATATGTACACTTCCTGTTAAGAGCACTCCCTCTTAAACATGTGTTGGGTAGACTGAACGCGACCAGCTGGTTGTTGTGCGTTTGCTTCTGGCTGCATTTCAAGTTTCTATGACGCACAGGCAATGCGATTAGAGTCCCAATGTGTGTTGATTGAACCAGTATTAAAATGATCATTTGTTATCTGTTTTTAGCATGATTTCTGATTAAAGCCATTCATTTCCGTTCGCTTATTCGCCGCTCATATATGTGTGTGCCTCTTACTTAAAGCCCGATATGAGCTCTCTGCTACCTATGACATATGCAAGTTAATCTTTGTTTGAAGCGTCAGCACAGGTAACATTTGCCCAGTCCTGGTCTCTTCATTATAGATGTTGTTTTACAGTGTTGTACACAAGGTGTAGAAGTTCAAAGGAGCTGAAGCTGACGGAATCTAGTCGTTGTGGATACCGCTGTACTCATTCATCATAACTGGCTGTTTGTTTGAACGATATGCAGTGGTTGAACCTGGGCTTATATGTATTTTGTGTAGCGTTTAAATTCTTACGGTCTTGTGCCAGTTAAGTGTAAGAACAACCACAGTGTATTTTCGTTCAAGAATCTGTTGACATTGATATGAGTACCAGTTAAAAAATACCTGGTAAATTATCGTCGTTATGTTTATATTCCTTGAATTGTAGGGTGCCACTTCGAAAAAATATCTATACAACACGTTGAAAATTTCATTGAATACATTATGAATGTTGCAGGCTGACCAAATACCACCATGAACACATCACAGTTGACAGTTCTATATTAATGGTTGTGAACGGCGCTTAACAACGGGATAAGCAGGGTGGAATGTGAGAACAATGCCTTTCGTTGATCCGAAGAACTGCATGAGTCCAATAACAAGTGGAATAGAGCTGCAACGCTGTGGGGTTTCAGAGGTCTCACATTACTCGACAAAAGAAAAGTGCAATGGATTGGTTTGCACATGAAATATTCGAGTACCTAGAGCATATAAATACCGTGAGTCTGCAATATACTCAGTTATCATGCACATATGATTAGGTAAATTTCAAGACATACAGCAGAACGTAAGATAGTGTGCTTTTTGATGTTAAAACCCGAATATATTTTAAGCCATAAGCAAGATGCAAAACCATATAGCTCTTGAGGTAGATTTTACTTCTCATAAACCAGTTCATTTGTGTTGACAGCTTAACTGAAGGCGCAAAGTATACAGTAGCTTCCCAAGGAACTCTTGTTCCATAGGCGCAACGCTCGTGACCGAATGACGGGTAGTCCAACCTTCCACAGTCAGTGAATCTAACCAATTAAAATCTGTGATCCGCCCTCATTGGATGATAAATTGTGGGATTACCAAACTGGATTTAGTGAGGTGGGTATAAACCTTCAATGCTAAGCATGATCCACTCAACAACGTGTTAGATACAAAGCTAAAGTCACGTTCTGTAAACTGTAAAATCCACTAGATCCTCCTTATAACATCATGTATTCGGTCATCTGGCATGATTTCCGAACCAAAAGCACTGACACTTATTAGGAGCCAGTCAGAAACTAGGCTACAAAGACTGTGAAACACAGTCCAGGTGGGGATGAAATGCATTGGAGTCCAAGCGCGCAGCTTTAACTAGTCTGTCTAGTTTAAATAATACAGAGCTTTGATAAGAACGTCGAATTTGTCTCAGACAATGTGAACCGAGATACTCAATCTTTACTTCAAAAAGCTGACTTTTGATTCTAAATGCAGGCTTGCCTAATCTCTCAGATGATGATACTTCTGACCCAAAACCGAATTGTGTCGCTTGTTTCCTTAGGGGATGCACCTTCTAACACAAACTTGCCGTAAACGGTGATCCAGCTTTGATCCACCTACCCACTAGAGAGCACCAAGAATTCAAGCAGATTTGTATTAGGAGAGAATCTGATTCTGATCGAATCTACCCAAGATATGCTGTGTTCAGCATTCATTATTTCTGAAATGCTCCACTGCGTCTGTAAAGACTGATATCTTGTTAAGTGATAACGACTGACCATACCTTCTTTTGAACCGAAGGTAACATTAATCAGTATAGTGCCTCAGTGTTTCCGGCATGAAAACCTCGTGTAGCGAATTCCTACCAAACCGTTCCTGAAATCTCTCACAACCAGGACTCAAGTAAATATGAGCTGACTGACGTTAGGTGAAACACCAACCGTTGCCTATATCCATTTTAAATATTTTCCCTCATCTTTGACTTTACGAGGCACACATTACGTATTGAGGGAATATGGTGAATAAAGCTAAGAAAATATGGCTGTTCGCAAAACATTCCGTTGATTTTGAAAAAGTCTATCTCTGTAGGCTTTCAGATTTGTAACCTTCCATCGAACGAAGACTTTTTCACAATAAAACGGTTGATTGTTTTAAAACTCGTCTATCACATCAAAGCATGCGGCAGTAATATCGTATTGCGTTAGAAACAGCAACACAGCAACAGCTAAAATTAGCGCTATGCTTAGTATAGAGTGATGATAACTATCAGTGAACCTATAGTTTTATGTGCGTGAGAGAGGCATATTAGCTAACCCCACAACAATATTTTTCATCCGCGCATTCCTGTTTAAGCAGTATGCTTCTACTGAAACTCATGGCTGATTTTTCAAATCTCGTTTGTTTTTGCTTTCATACTAGCTCAAACTGGCCAGACCGCCTCATTTACATTCAAACCACTGTGTATTAATCCAAAACACGGTCACTTGTTGGCTTAATTACGTGCAAAACGAGTAAGATTGAGCTCATTTTCCTGTGACGAATTATTACCGAAACGCTGCGAATCCGCCGACAAAGTTTACACCATAGATAAGTCATTGATCAAATAATCGAAAGCAGTGGAACGGACGGCTAAAAGCTCACTACATTTGGGTCAGCTTAATCAACCAGCTAACTTTGTGCGAGGGAGAACAACCTGCGATTGCGATGGTTAGGCAGTTGCTTCGCTACAGCACGGTAACAGCAGACCGCTGTGCTCACGGAATTCAACATGACAGCCAGCCTTCCATCTGGTCTGCTCAATGCTGGGCCCTGGTTTTCAATGCTTAGACCTTCCTTACGTAAAAGATTGGTCTGTTTATCATTAGATCGTGACCGTCGGTAGCTGCTGCACAGAAAAATGCCTAAAATATTTCTTCATGCCTCTGAGAAGTACATAGACGATCACTGCGTTAATATAATATTATTTTGGTCTTGAAGCAGCCCTCAACTTAGCTGTAGGCCAAGTGTACCGAAATCTTCATACACATGTTGAGTAAGTATGGTTCATGGGGTATCAAGCACATCTGTGGATGGACGGTTATAGGTCGGCCACACATAATCCGCAAAGCAGCAGGTACATTTCTTTGATACATGTGGTGCACACATAGAAGACTTTCTTGGTAGAAATTAACTCCCGCTGGCGCATGCGATGTGAGTAGTAATGAAAAGGATCCTCTCTATCCTAAAATAAAATTCGGACATTTTGTCCGTCATCCACTACAACGAGTTAACTTGGTTGTAATTGTGCCAATGCTTCAAATCACTCACAACCGCCACTCATTCTTCTGGAATTCGAAGTAGCTTTGTTGCCCCAATCGCGTCTTAATAAAAACTATCGTGAACACTCATTTGCTTTGTAGACCGAAAGTCCTCCATTCGCACTTTCTCAACCAATATCTTCTAGTAGCGTACTAACGGTTTTTAAAATCTGACTTGATCAGAGCGTCATGTACGTCACGTTAAGTGAATCTAAGTGATATCGCCACACAAGCGATTGGGGTACGTTCGGAAGATAGTGAATAACTCTCAGAGAAATCTCATTTTGAATATCACATCCTGTTACGTAAAAATATAGCACTCTGTGACCTGATTCTGGGGGATTAGTTGTAAAATTTTGGATATATATGATACTTGTCAGATAGGAATAATAATGCAAAGGTTGCAAAATTCAAAGATAAATTATTACTAGAAAGAAAGCGTTAAAAACTGCTAAACCTTTCGTATTACGCAAATCTCTTAACGTAGTAGTAAGAAATACTTCGTAGCGTATACGTTCGTTTTCATTGGTTGATCACTAGGCTAATTACGTCACTTTTATATCACAAATTTTACAGGGGAATCATTAAGGGGTTAAACAGGAAGCGGTGGTTAATAAGGTCAGTCAATTTAGAGTCACACTGCACTCAAGTACCCAACTGAACATTGGGCCCTGACAGGCTAACAGGTTGTGGGATTGGCCAAAGGCAGATCCAGAGCCTGACCAAAACGTTTCTCGCTGTACGTGGTGGGTTGTACAGGCGAATTCCAATGTCTTCAGCTGTGGATAGAAACTTACGTCTGACTGCCGTTGACTGGGTGAACTTAACTCGGTAGATTGGGCAAACTGTCATTCAAACTGATTCGAACCCACCAGGTGCGATAGTGCGATATTGTTGACAGATTCCGTTATTCCACTTCTGTACGAAGCTGAGTGTTCGCAGAGCTGTTTAGATAAGCATCTGGTCGTGCGGCCAACGTAACTGGTTTCACAAAAAACGCGAATGAGTATACGCATAATGAGGCTGCGAGAACAAGAACCTCGTCGTTTAGGCGTGGACACAAAACCAGATTGGACCTAAAGTGGACATGTGATTTAGCAGCGTAAAGTGTTATGTGGAACGCCCTAGTGAGTGTGACAGTTTCAGCTATTGTGTTGTCCTTAAACGGTAATCCTTTGATCCGGTGAATGCGATCAAAGATACTAATTTGATAAGACAATGTTTTCTCTTGACGTCGCATCCTCGTTTAACAACGTCCCACTGAAGAAAACCATGGATTACCTGTGAGTTATATTGAGGGTATTGACAGATATTCAGATAGTATCGACCGAACTCAAACAATTGTTTTGTCTGTGCAGTTATAACCTGCAATTTAAGTTCAACGAAGGAAATTACCGTCAAAGGACAGTGTCGCAATGGGATCTTCGTTGGGACCACTGTTGGGAAATATATTCATGGAGAAATTAGAAAACGAACTGCTGAGTTCAGCAATAGGCTAATGCAATTTTTAAAAGAGACACGGTGACGACATTCTCTACTTATTCGATGACAACGTATATCCGACCGCAATCTTGGCCAGATTCAATTCTACACACCAAGATTTGTGACTTTTGCTGGCGACCGAAATAACTAGTCAAACAGGCATTTTGAATGTACGTGTGGGTGGCTCACTTCAACGCACGAGACACGGAAAGAGTAGGTTTTATGCTGCTCGCCGTGAAAATGAATCTAATTAACAGTTCGACGGACAGGGCCATAATAATTGACATTCACACGTACACTATCAATAAAAAAATGGTCCATCGGAAGGGTTGATAGACAGAGCCAGGCAACAACGGGGTAAAAAAAACCAGGTGCATCTAGCGGAAAAGAAAACTGCACATATGGATTACACGCCAAGGGTGACACGCTTGGTGGAACTAGCAGGGTAGACTCACAAATACGTTTAACACGTCATTTTACGCTGCTAAATTACATGTCCACTTTATTAGTACTTGACTGGACATAAAAATGTACAAAGCAAACTTTATTAGCGTGGAGTCAAAACTGTATTAAAAAATACACGAAACGAGAGGAAATGAAGCATTTCTACGGTTTCGTCCAACTACTGCTGGCGACGTTTCTCTCTTTGCAAGTGGCACGATAAAAATTAAGCGGTGAACTAACATACACGTGTAAGAGAGAATTCACAAATTTCTTCCGCTGTGTTTTACGTTGTCTGTGCTCATTAATCCTTCCCTTATGTGAACAATTGGGTTAATGAGAACAGATACACAGGGCCAAGCCCATCTACCTGAATTTTAACATCCCTAGTTCGCAATACTCGTGATGCTGTTTCGCTGATCACGACCACTGAGTTAACAGTCAGCCGATTAACTTTGTTCATAATGAGCGATCCCGCTACTCTGGCTGCTACCACGATCTTTTGCTTTCCCTTTCGATCAACAACTCTATACTTTCACGTCCCCATAAGCTACCGACACTACAGGAGGAAAACAGGTTTGATTAAGATAGTGTAGTGCAGCCACCATTTTACTCATGAAGTAGCAATCGAGACGAATTCAGTTACTTACCCGTTTTGTTTTTAACATTATTGGTACGGAATTCATCTGGCTTTCCTGCCTCCGTCCATATGGGAAGACGCTGTAAAGTTCAGATCAACCAGTCACTCGCCGCGACCGCACACGATTTAACCACCCGTACCTTCTCCCACAGGTCTGATGGCAAACGCCGAATGAGCCGCTATCTCACCACTCTCTCCTGTATTTCCTCGTCTTCTTCCAACGGACCTATCGCAGCCTGCTATAGTAAATGCTACTAAGTCAGGGGTCTTAAGTTTTGTAAAACCCAGCACCATTTAAATGATCCGCTGCCAGTTGTCTGTCCTGTTCTTCAGTAAGCTTTTGGATTAATGCAATTCACTCGCCTCTTTACAAGAACGGTCACTTTCTTCTTATGTCTACACAAGACATAGACGGCCTTCACTCCATGAGCAGCGTGCTAAGTGCTATTGAAATTTGTCCATCGTCTTTCAGTCCATCACACACTAAATTCGTTCCAAATTCTAACAGTCGATCTTTTACCTGTCCAACTATACATTGACAAGAACGGAGTATCTTTCTTGCATTTACTTCATGTCAGAGCACCGCTGAAACAGAAAGCCTTTGGTGTCCCATTCTTACACTCTCGCACCGTTTGAGCACTCGCGCTTATCAATGGGAACTCCAGCCCCTAGCGTAGTGAAGTTTTAAATTAAACATCCCGTGTATTTCTAGCTGGTTCTATTAAATCGGGTGATATTTCCTGCAGTGAACGTTCTGTTGTCCTTTCTAACCCACTGGGCCAATTTCGTTCGCTTTATCTTGAGTATCGTCCGTGGTCCACCCGTCCTGCGTATTGACCACATCCCACAACAGCGTTCAGAGAACCCAATGAACGTTATAGTAATGACGTCTAATACCTGGTTATTCACTACATAATGTTGTTAATCAGAAGATTTCTAGTTCACGAGATCTTAGGGTAGTTTTGGGATAGCCACGTAGTAAATAGCCCCCGAAATGTAATTAACTGTCTTGATTTTCCTTTCTGAGTAATTATTTTAGCATGTCGCCTGTCCAACCAATAAGTTAAGGAATTGTTTGTGTATGGCTTGACAGTCAGGTAGCTGGCTTCGTTTGTAGGTCAGCTTGCAATATATGTTCAAGGTATTGGTTGACAGAGACCGAGGTAGATATAAGATTTTGTCAATTCGTACTTATTCGACTGTCCGCCAGTTGAGTATGTGGTACTGCTGGCAATCATGATTCACAAATGATAGCAAATCTCTTATGAGAAAAAAGCGTCTTCCTCGCACATAACTGACATCCACATTGGTCCACGAAGCACATACTACAGAGTTACTCAACGTAAACGCATTTTTGTCATGAAGAGAAAGGGACAGTCAGTGACAAGTAGCACCCCATGCTTTCCTCATTTAAAGTCCAAAATCGTAATGTTGCATATTCGCCTGAGCTATCAACAGTGAATTGGGCCGTTCTACGTAGATCGACTTGCCTGTCACTTTTGGCCAAAAGAATGCCAATAGACAGGGAGAATAACCAGATTCCTCCCCCTTATAACGCATCATCATCTTCAGCTTTCAGCTTCACTTTGAAATGCTATGACTTGGGTTATCGCTGCTCTCAGCAGTGGTCCACGGAGTAGTGAGAAAATAGATAAGTAAAATTTTGAGAAGGAAACGAAAAAAGAAGCCGAAGAATTATGAAGGTTTATGAAATACAGGCTCGATACTAACTATGACACTGCCGTATCAGGTAGGGCTTTTACAGAGTAGAATAGATGGTTGAGAACTCCCTAACCAGGTGGACGGCACTTACCAAGCTTGCTGAGCAGGAACGTCAAGGCTTTCATAGCTCGTGAGCACGTCATCACTTAACCGGCTTGAGGCTTCTTCTAATCAGTGAGGGCCACGTTGAATAATATGCGATGTGAAAGACGCTCCTCTGGCGTATACAGCCTGTGACAAAATCAGCGTTACCTCGGTTGCCAGTGTCGAATTAGCGCATTTCTGAAACATACACCAACGATTGGTCATCCCGTTTGATGCGGGCTGACTAGCGAAAACTACACAGGTCGAATGCTATGAATCTAGATGCATCTTTTGCACGATTCGGTCGGGTTCCTGATCCACAAGGCAAAACTGAATGTGTACAGGCATTGTAAACCTGGTCTTTGAACTATAAACGGGCGCCTTTCCGAAGCAACAAGTTCGCGAATGCTTTATGTGCTCTTGTAGTCCTAGTGGACACCTAACCAAAAACACTAAAAGCCAGTGGAAAGACGATATTCAGATAGATGGAGTAACCAGGAGTCTTGAGAGGCCTATGACAGTGCAAAAGCTTGGGTTACATCGAGCGGATTTTGCAACAGTAATGTAATCTATAAACATACAAAGTTCACCCCACAAAACCCAGCCATTTTAATCAAGCAGTTCAGCGTTGCTAATAGTTTAGCACAGTTTGCATTTTCTCCACAGGAGAACTCATCAATTCAATTATGTCCGTGTGTTAACTATTCGCCAGCGCTCAAGATGGCTGTTCACACATACAGACTCTGCATTCACAGTGGATACACAACGATTTCAAGAAATTGACACACTTCATTCGTACCCATATGCAAAGAATACAGTTCAAGAGAGCGTGTCTGGAAAGCAAATCAAAAACGGCTTTTAGTTTGAAATACACCGCAATCCTCGGCTGAGCGAAGGGGCGTAAATGCTCTATTGTTTGTTTGAATGGTGAAATTATGATCACCACACCCTCGACTAGAATGGTAATCCGACTCTTTCTTTACTTATCTGGCTTCGTCCACGCTTTGATTACCACTGCATTGTGAGACTCACACGGAGCCTGGATGCAGTGGGGATACGGCTAATACATCCGTGGGTATCACATCATGTCTTAGAACACTTTGGGAATGGGAACAACTTTCGACACCAAATCGGTCATCCTTATGGAACAAAGTTGTGTGATGAGAATAGGCTTCAGATTCGCCTTACCGATTTCGAAAGGAGCCCATGAGAAAAGAGCCGGATCTGAGGCTCCGTTACTTTCCAAAGGTTTAAGCTCCAAAGCCAATTCATATTCCGACGGAGGATCGTTGGGAAAATCGTGACGAAACACACAATCTCTATCAACTTCAAATGAATGAGTTGGCTCACGCTAGTCCTCCGAGGAGTTCACTGAATTAATCAGGTCAATTTGATATGCCGTAAATTCATCGGTCACCCTTTTCTCACACAGTCCCACCAGCATCTCTTCAACGACCAGTGCAGCCACGAATCAGGACAAGCATTGTCCAGATATTCTCCGAGTAAAATACCTTTTTTTCATCTTTGGCTCGTTCGAAACTGTAGGTTTCCCCGTCTGTACACACACTGTTCGTAAGTCTGCGTACCAGCCCACGGATATCACTATTACACACAAAGTCAGTTAAAATCAGTCGGCGCATGCTCCTAACTTCTGCTATATTATCAGAAATCGACTTCTGTCACATTTCCTGTGTTTCTTTTGAATAGGCCTCTTCGCAAAAGATACAGTTGGCCGGTGAGATGTTTGCGCGGTGTTTATTTGGCTAACTCCACTGTCTTTACCTGACAGTATGAATGTCAACACTGTTTTCCAGGCAATTTTTTGCATCCTCGATAGTCAGCTTTCAGATGTATATTCCAGGTTTGCGAGCAAGAAATCTTTGGGCGAACCGTGAGACAGAACGGACATACATATCAGGACGATGTGAATCGAAATGGTTAATCTAAACTGAGTGACAGTTTTAATTCGGAGTTGCGTCATTAATAGATGACGGTGAGTTGCGGAGGGTTTCCGTCATGTGTCGCATTGCTCTCGTTTGTGCTGTAACGCATACATTAATAGACAGAGTCCGTGAGAACAGTGTGGCTATAACAGTCGATTGTCACTATCAGCGCATTGCACCAGGACATCACACGTAAAACTTAGCCGCTTTCCCTCTGGTCTACTAATGCCGAGTTGTACGTTTATATCGTCAGTGAGCACAATGATGTCCGAGTGTTTGGTGATTCTCAGAAGAATAAAGTGAACCTCGTGGAAGGGGAGCTGGGCAGTAAGTAAACCGCCTGTTACAGCATACGCAGTGGTGACAAATATATGCAGGTGTTTTTGATCAGCGCCACCAGACATCGACCGAAGTGATAAGTCTGATGGTCTATAGGTGATCAGTCAACGGGATCCAGCAAATCAGGCCCTGTTCTATCTTACTGTCCAGTTCCATCCGAATTCCAGGTTGACCGTGAGGTTCGACTTCGTCTTCATCAAAGACTTTGGGAAAAGTTGAAGGTTCCATGCCATTATCCAAGGCTTAATTCAACTGAAGAACAGTCATCAGATAGTGAGGAGCCTTTCCTAAGATATAACGGATATCCAGCTGCACAGTACAAGCAGTGCTATTCGGAACAGTCTGTTGACCTGTTTAGCCGCGGAGGCGGAGAGTAAAATCACCAAAGTTTACCAACTTCCTTAGATCGAAGAGAGAAAAACATAAGCGGAGGGTCAAGAAAGTGAAAATGAGTAGACTGATTTGACAGAACAACGATAATTTCTGACATTTCCCGGTCGTTTATGTCACAAAATCATGGTGGTTTGAGGGACTCCGTGAAGGTCTAGTTCTTTCTGGTTTAGCGTAAAAATAAGAGTCCGTTAGCGTTCAAGATTAGAGGATTCAGGCAAATCAGATTTGACGATGATGCATTAAATCGAGAGTTAGACATCTACAGGTAATCTGTTTTGTTCTCTGAAATCATCCAAGTTGAATAGGATAGAGTGGTTGCATATATCAGCACGAACGTTAAAATTTCCCTGAACTTGAACTTTACTTTGCTGACCCTGGGTTGATCAATGAACTAACCAGATTTGTCAAACAATTACCTGACTCAACGGCTAGACTCATCTGATGGCATCTGTTTAAAACGCAGAACAAGAGGAAGAATACACACTGCAATAAACCGTACACATATCGGTGAGTGTCGGAATCTCATTGAAGGTAACTTCAAAATTTCAAATATCGTGCTTTTGAATTCCCAACTACACGTTGAGTAAGTAGGCTGGCTCACAAGGTTAGTGAATATCCTCTTAAAGGTGGCCACTATCGACGGAAATCTATAGCTTCAAAAATTTGAAATGAGAGCATATAATCTTACACGTCCCAACCGTTGTTGCTCAAACTGCTCCATCTTTTTCTCACATACACACTGTCAAAAGTCTTGAGTAAAGTAAGTGTTGAATAATTTTCATAAGGACAAAGCAGCCTTTGCTAAGCTTTTGACGTTAAAAACTGAAACTTTGCCTTCAGATTGTTAAAATTTTGGCGATAACCTCGTCACTTCTAAAGAATGATAGTCAAGGTTAGCAAGTCTAGTGCGCGCAATAGTTTGTCAAACACCCTAAAGTGTTCTCAGGTCAATTGGCACTCTCAGTCATTAGAAGAATCTCTGAAGTATACATTGTTGACCTTACCGCGATGATCGATTACAACTCTGAGACTGCTGATATTTTACACAATTGTGTGAAAGATTGCATTAACCATGACTTTGACTTCTAAAGTACTGGTACGTAAACTGAGCCACCTCATTGAACAACAGGTTCAAATGTTCATCTGAAACATTGGCTCAGCCTGGCTTCACCTGGCAATTGCTAATAGCGTAAGAGCAAAATGTAATTTCCTCGATGTAATCTGATGCCGTTAAATTTCTTCAGGCATATCTGATACCATGCCATTTCAATGTCACGAAACATGCTGTGTGACTACGTACCAACCTACTCAAACAACAAGTTTATTGTCCATTTCTTCAGCTTGGAGCGGTACTCGTGAGTAATATAGCTCAGGACGCCGGTCAAGACAATGATACACAGATTGCCTTAGTGAAAAATAAGTTACGATGAACAGATGAGAAAGAAGGAAAAAAGGAAGAAAACGAAAACCAGTGGAGCTTTGAGAAGGAGGGAACGAAGACGAACAACTTTGTGGACACAGGTTCGTCATTGACTAGGATACACTGTCATTCCCCAGTGTTCCCATCTGGCCTCGCGAATGACCGCGGAACCCTCAAAGGGGTACATGGAGTATATCAACGTCACACAGCAGGTTCGTTACGGCTTTCGTAGCCCGCGAAGAATTCGCCGCTTGGCCGCTGGAGAAACTTTAAATTCAAGTCGATCACCTGTATAAAGCCGACTGGTTGGTTACAAGCGATACCTCTGCACGAGTTACAAACAGCCGCCTCTTACTAAATTTAATTCCTTACATCTCATCAAAACATTGAGTTAAATAATTAATGACAAGCTTCTGCCTCACATCAAAACCCCGAGAGCCCTATGATTTGTAGACTTTATTTCCTACCATCGTGATTTACCCTCAACTACTTTTTCAGCGTTTTGCGCTTGGAAAGTATAGAGTACAGCCAACTGAGTAATCCACACCGGCACTACCAACAAGAAAAATTACTTGATATTGGAAAACAATCAAAAACGTAGAGGTCGAGAAAATAGCTAAAGTCTACCACACTTTTTTCTTGCAAAATGCGCGTTAAGTAGACCTAGGTAACCACTTATGTCATGTTACAGGGAAAATTCACGAGAACTCATCGGCTGTCTTACTTGAGTAGCTTTCAAGTGGTATTGTCTTAAAGGAAGAAGTTTTGGTCTTCAAGAACGATAGTAGTTGCTATCAAGTGGCAACAGCACCTTGGTTTCACTTGTAAGTCTATGAACTCGAAATGTGTTATTACCAATCAAACCGATTCATTAGGTCATACGTGTTGTTTTGACTACGCACTGTATTCTACTACGTTTCTTTGTGATTCAGTGTTGTGGTTAAGTGTTCTGTTTGGAATCGCATGGTGACTTTCTGATTAAAATGCACACATTACTTGTTAAGATATATTTAAGATGCAATGTCTATAGCCAGTTCTAACAAACGACTGTTATAAAAACCACACTGTAAGGTAGTAGTTCACACTTAACAGTGGCGAGTAAAACAAGTGACTTTGAGACAAGCTACTGAACGCCTAACAAACCCCACTATGGACCATCGCGTTTTACCATAGGCTATCGTTGACTATTTCAAGGCAATGTAAATTAAAACCGCTGAATTTGGACGGCGTCATTTTTATTAGCCAATTCATATGATATGAGCTAAAAAAGAACTGACGGCTGACCTGTACACATGTTTCGGACAAACATAACACATTGCTAAATAAGATTATGCATAAATTTGAATCCTATGATCCATGGTATCACTAATGACACACCCGCACGAGAGTCGTACGAGGTGAACAGAGTTTTGTATCCGAACTATTTAACCTGCACCAAAATGCTCACGGCTTGTTCCTTCCTCTTTTGACACCAAACTAACCATTAAATGGGGTCAAGTCAGGAATCGAACAAAAATCGCTACTTAGCATAATATATTTTATTCAGAAATCGTGTTTATTACAGTACTTCTGTCCTGAGCCCAAAATGTTTCAGATAACTTCTGACCTTCACTTACCCGCAGACTGTTAAGGCTGTGTACTGTTGGAAAGAATTCGTTCACTTTTAGGGTAACTACAAAAACAAGTAAACCTGTTGGAACGGTTTAACAAAGACCACCACTAAACATATTTTTCCATTGCAATTACTTCTAAAAATTCATTTGTAACAAAAATAGCATACATGTTTGTTAAAAAGACACTTCAAAGTTTCCGAAACAGTAGACCATCAGAGGACTAACATGAGTTCAGTCTTGTGAATATGCACCGCAGTTCACTGAAGTCAGTTATATATGTGAATACTGCGGAACGTACTAATTCATCAATTCAGTAATGCAAGAAATTGTACGCAGTTGCGAGGCGAAGAACTTAAGTTTCGCAAGTGGACAATATTCTTATTCTCCGAATGACAGCCTGTCTGTCAGGAAGCCAAGAAAGAATTTCCTCACCACCGTAGTTCATAGGCCCAATGTCAGTAGCAAGGCATTAAACGGGAGTAAAACAAGCCCGTGTTGTGAACGGTGCATATTTTCTAAGTAGACGCTAGTCCGAACATGGCACAGTTTGTATCCCAAAAAGTATTAACTACCACTGGTGATGGACTAATACGATCGGCATTTACGTTGTTTCAACGACCCAAATAAATGCACTAGTTTCACGAATGTACACCATAATGGGTAGTGCATGGTATACATATCTTTAATATGTTTACCAGTTCGTTTGTTACTAAAGGTGTCCGCTCAGCCTTGGCATAATTCCACCCCAGTATGCAACGAATTGCACAAAATACATTGTGTGCTTTTCCAAACAGTACCGCATTTGGCTGTTTCCTTCTTTGATGCCGTCTAGATTATTGCAGGAATACTCTGTTTTGAACAAACGAGACTAGGCCTCGGAAAATCAAATCGAATTTACAATAATTAAACTTTGACAGATTTTCTTAGTTTTTGTTTCTCCATTTTGTTCAGACACCGTTAATTAGACGTCGTTAATTACGAATTGTGGTTGACTCAACTGTCTTGATACATTCCGCCTCACTGGAAGACGTATGGTTTGTTGTTTACCGACCGTGGATTTTCGTTTGATTTTCCTGGGATTGCTATGCAAAGGGAAGAAAATAACCCTTAGAAGAGACACCGTATTTTGTAATACTCACTCACTTATCTATATTCTGTGACAAAAAAACTTTCTTGACTTATGCTCAGGTTCTTATTTTTTGAACACAACAGTTATAATATGGAAAAAGGCAAATACAAGCATTTCTTACTGACTCATCAGTACCAAATTTACAGTAATAAAGAGGTGGATAATAACTAAGCGGGTTAGAATGGGTAATTAAGTCCAGAAAAGAGCCAAGTTCGCGAACAGTTGTTTCTGAGCACATAGAGCTGGTTTGAGTTGACTAATTACAACTGCTCCAGCAAACCGTAAGAATATTGGTTTAGAATGAAGTGAGAGGGTTTTGAATGCATAGGATGAATCGATAGTGTGGTTGGTGATTAGGGCGTGTTCAGTGGTTGAGAAAACTGACTGTTTACGCGTTTCAGAAACATTGCCATTCACCGGTAACACGGACTTTTGCACTTTCATTCTAGGGCACAAGTGTCTCACGGTTCTGCCTACATAACTTTCTCCGCAGTTACATACAAACTGGTAAACATAATTTGAAGCGGTACCACTAGGCTGAGCCTTTTTGGTTGAAGGTACTGGTAACTTCTGAGTCCTAGCGATTACACGGAGATCAGCTGCTCTGCATGTTCGCTTAATCGGAGTTCTCAATCACTGTGTTGTCTGATGCATGTTATAACCACCCTTAAAAGGCAGCTTTGTTCAGACATTCTTTTCCTCCAGAGTTAACACCTGTTCGGGTGGCACTTTTTGTCCACCATGTCTGTCTGCGAATCTTCTAGAGTAACTATTTGTTTGTACGACAGAAGTGATCAGGTCTGATTCTTTTCCAAAGCTGTTGTGCATGCAAATTCACCTTTTTTGTGTGAATATAATATTCATTAATGTTCGTTTGTATTGGCCCGATTTGAAGCTGCTGAAGATAAGGTACTGACCACACCATGTGGGTTCCACATAGACAGAACTTCTAACGGAGCTATCTTCCCAGCGACTGAGAAGAATAGCTGGGAATGGCAGGCGGTTGTTGACCTCAAATCCATAAGCAATCTTGAGATTAGGATGACAACTATTTAGACGTTGCACCAGGTTATCTATCACCTGTTTATATCGACTGAAACTTAATGCCATATACGTAACGCTTGCAATATGACAAGTTTTCTGTCTCCGTAGCTAGCAGTCGCTCAATTTTTAGCACGAAAAAGTCTAATAAGTTAGGACCTAGTAGACTTCCCATGGCTACTCCGTTTGTTTGATAGTGGGACTGCTTGATAAAATGGAAACAGACATTCTCAGTACAGAGCAGCAAAGCTTCCCTCAACATGTCGGTGAGAAGCAGGAACGTAACGTTACCCATTTTAACGTGCTCACAAATGAAGTTAATCGCTTCATGCAGCGGAACATTTGTGAAAAGTAACTGAGCGTCCATAGATTAAATCAGTTCGTTAGCAATATTGTCTCTTTCCAGGTCACCGACCAATTCAAAGGAAATTTTATTAGAATGTGTCTGAGATCGACGCCGGGAAGCATGCCTGCAGAATTGCTGTTTTTGCCAGGACTACCTTTCTCCATTTAACCTCTGACCAATGGCGCTGACGTCAACCCTAAAGTTGTGAGGATCATGGGAGTTCTAGATCTCCAATTCATCAGCACAGGGAATATGATAGCTCCATAGTTTATCCCGTAAGTAAGTCCATGGATGCATATTCCAGTTAAAATAGACTGTTAAACGTTGTTTTTAATTGGCCAATATGACATTCTCTTTGATTTCGTTGAAGTAACAAGGTGTTGAATGTTTAACATTAGCTGGGATGTTTCTCATTCTGATCGATTTTAAATGTAAAGCGAACATAAAAACGTTTGACGATAGATACAGAATGCAAACAGTAGAGTCCCCAAAGGGGAAGAAGGAAGAGGAATCACCTGACCAATGAATCTTTCTCAGTTGTACACATTGCGCGATTTCCCATTACATATTTATCGCTCAAGACCGTTTATTCCAAAATGTTTCAAAAATATTAATACCACTGCGCAAAGGTGTGAATTTATTGGGATGACATAAAAACTAAATCTATTTGTTTATCAGAATTTTTATGAGGAAAAACGACAAGCGTGTGTAACCAACTCATGTCCAAAAAAATTTTCTGATTAAACCGTCTTCGAGTGCCTTTTAGCTGTTCGTTGAATATACCCAAAAAACGGTTTAAAACGCTCAGAATGTTGACTTGCTATCTGGGGTAGCCTTAGCTGCCTTCGGGCCATTGAAAGGCACTTGATGCCTCCGTGGTACACCTGACAACAAAGACTTGAGTCAGGTGCCCTATATCAGGACCAATTGCTCCATCAGTGCATTCTTCCGAAAAGTATATATCACTCGCGCGGTCGAAAATGACCTACTCTAGTGTGCTCGGATTAACCCAAAAGACCAATGGCCGACGGCGATGTGTTAGCCAAAATCTGTCCAACAATTGGCTTCACAATAAGCAAATCTTGTTGTTAAGTGCATGCCAAAAATTTCTCAGACATTACAATGTTTACGACGTTTCGTTCAGACGCCTCCCTGAATATAATCATTTTGTGCATGTTGGTTTTAAAACGTACTTCGAGCAAACGTGTGCTTGCAGATTCATCTATTTCAAATGCGTTGAGTCCAGCTGTGAAGTAAAGTTTACGGTCTCTTTCCGCTTGAAGTTTTGTTGAAAGCCTTGTGAATGCGGTAGGTGTATTGCATGTTTTCGGCTCTGTTGAATCAGACTTATTAACGGTTTTTTCCTTAAAAATATAACACGCAATCTAGACGAATTGCTTTCATTAGCACTGATAACAGGAGTGAGTGAAATGAAATGGAGGTGTGATAGATGGACTAGTGACAAAGTACAAGTTTTGAAAGCGATAGGTCACATGTGCTGGACGAAAGCTATGCATCGTATTAGGTGAAGGAGGACCCCATACAGCCGACGACATCAACGCAGCTTGCAGGTTAGATATTGTGTGAATCTTCCATGTTGTGATGCGGATATATCTCATAAACTTGCAGGAGGTAGTGTGGATATCGTATCTACCGCCATCAGCGCAAAATCTTTTACAGGATTATGGGCGGTTGAAAAAAGTGCCACTCCTAGTGATATGCGTTTTTTTCATACAAATACCTCTGCTGTTGTCAGTCAGTCATACGAAATATCCATTATATAAAGTGTCATCTGGTTGTTCTCAGTCAGCTGCAAGTTGTCTACATCCACTGACTTGAAATCATTGTTGACTTTCTCGAAAACCTTCGTCCTTGAATTACCGCTCCATCCGCGCACGCTGCGGAGAACTGCTCGGAGTATACATAAGAGAATGCATACCAGTGGATGTTATGTATACATAGGAGTGCTGATGTGTCTGTGGAATGTCCACTGCTATCAGCGCTTTACCGGCGGTGAAAATATCACACTGCAAATCAATACAGACGGGGTTTCGTTGTTTGACTATCCCGGTACAGAGTTATAAGTCATACTTGGTCGCATTGTGCATCTATTCACAAGCACGTAGTTCATTATCAATTCTCTCTGCAGTCGTGGGCACCTCGATCCCGTCAGTGGTTACTCGCAGGTGGTTGCATCCGGGATGGGGGAAATAAGCAGTGCCGGCTTGATAGTGGATTATCTTAACTTAACCTGTGGACATTCAGTGTGTTGTATTCAGTGCCCTAGCTCGCTACCTCCGGCAAACTAAAAGTCACAACAGTTGATTCAATTATAATAGGTGTGTACAAAAGATGTTCATTACAGGTTACAACGGATTAAGTTCTCTTCGATGTCCCCCGATATCCGCATTGACCAGTCCTTTCCTAGAAAAAAGGTCAGTCAAAACACCACATAGCAAACATTGTGTTACGTCGGTTGTCAACACATACGGTTGTCAGTTTTCCCACTTCATCAAATGCACCTTATGTTACTTGGTGTCATGAAACGATTAGCCCATACAAACTATTTCACCCTAGTATGTGTTATTCCTTAGCTGATCTTGCCTGACTTTCACTTGTTAGACCTGTTTATTGATCTATTTGTTAGTAATTGTGCATGATTTCTGTTTCCATGCTTTAGTTTCATCCAACCTGCCCATTTATCGGGCTCCGGTCATATCCACCACCGTTGAGTTGAGGTCGTTGTCCTCTATTATATGTAAACGCGTCCTCATTCTTGATGATGATGGTTCGTCAACATTTTCATCTTGTACATTCTACAGTAAATTTAGCCATTCTTCCTGGTCCATAGTAACTGATAACTTACAGTACGTCTCCAGTGCTAGGAACTCGTGTTGGAACGACTGAAAACTGCGGTGTTGAAATTACAGACAAATGAAGACAAATGGGGTTGCAGTTACGAGCCATACGTGACTGTTGAAGAACGCGATGACTGCCTGGCCAACAGCAAAGCAGTCAAAGACAATGAAGTTTCCATGATATTACATACCGCAACATTTGGGTGAATTTAAGCTGCTTGACATCCGTATTTTGAGGAGCACTAGTAATTTTGACTTTAGCATTCCACTATTGTTAAGTAAAAAAGCCAAGAAGCAAAACAGTATAAATGGATGAAAAAATGCCCATCGAAATTTACTTCTAAGAATGCCACCTGTGCTACGTTATTAGCATACAAGAAGAGGATTGGCCAACTGTCTCCTTTGCCTTTACCACCGTTGGACGCAAACGCTTTTTATCGTTGTTTAAAGACGACGCTTTGCGAGGCGCAACTTCTATCGAAATAAGTATTAGTAAGTTGTTCTCGAACTCTCATATGAAACATCCGAACGCAGTCAACAGGTAAGCCACATTGTCATCTCGCTCCATATTAGCTCAGCACCACGTTACTTGTGGACGTAGATCAACCTGGAGAAGCCTTAGTAAGATACCATCTGAGGTGATATCAAGTTTTAAAAATATCCCATTTTTTTTCTGTGCACATCATGGATGTCCGATAAATTTTCTAACAAGCGCTATGTATAAAGAAGAATACAACTTTTCTATAATCAAAAGATGCATTTGAAGGAATTGTTCATGCTGATGGATGACCGCATGATACGCCTAGAGACCACACTGAATAATACCCTGTCATGTTCAACTTGTGCATCCTCAGTTCAATCTATAGGTGCCTCATCCGAGGAAAAACTAACTGAAGCGTCATACAAAACGCATCCCCTTTGGACAGCCGGGAAGCAACCAGAAGTCTTCATCGGAAGCCGCAGTAACCAGTATATTCAGAACAGACTGTTAGATGACCTTATGCTTGCGAAATCAAATTCTCAGACCCGTCTGTTATCACACGTTCATCATAGGGAGAACAGTGGCCGACAACTTGCGCAAAGTCTGTGCTCTCGTTTTCAAAGACGAATCCAGTGGTTAGAAGAAGTGGCTAGGTATTAACAAAAACCCCTTTGACGGCTACTTCGGTGTGCAAAACTATTGGTTGTAAGTATACTCCACGATATCCACCATTACTGTAGGCGCCGCCCGTAATGAACACAACTATCCCTCGGATCTGGAAGCAAATATATATCACAAACAACAGTTTCAGGGGGGCGAAGAGTAGAACGGGAATCTTATGGCGCGTAGAGTTACAAAAGAAGTGATCTCGTCGGTAATTTATGACCCCACTTCGCTGCTCCTGGTAGTGAGTCGGACCTAGAGGAATGGATGGAGAAAAGCGTGAATTGTTTAGGCCCTGCACAAAACATATTCTCTCTTTTCGTAATCTAGCCTCTTTGCGTTCGCTGGGAAGTTATGGGAACTAGCATGTGTTCACTCGCTGGCGTGGTTTTTGCGGAGTCTATGAGAGTTTTGTCTGTTGGCGTAGATGAAGTGAATTTCCAGTAGGGAGCATTGTATATAGAGTCTCTAGGTGTGACGCTTTATTACACTTGCAAAGTGAGAAAGCACTAAATTTGTTCTTTGTAACAAAGCTGAGATATTTTTTCAGCAAACGCTTGCATCGTACACCATGTAGCACATTGCCTGCCCGAAATTACCGGTATCCCGCGGGTTTCGGCGGAAAACCAGTAAATTGTTAAGAACAAGTATCTCATGAAATCATTATCCCAAAAATAAAAGCCTATTGACCTCACTTTGAGTCTTCTCCGCAAATTTGGCGACATTTGTTTCAACGAACTAATGAATTCGGGAATGGTTAATTGGTAGTTTGTTGCGATCATTAAAATAGGCGTCAAGGGAGTCGGAATGTTTTTCTCCTACTAAACACTACGGAGTTGCACCGTAGTTAGCCTGAGTTGTACACTCACACGTGCCACTTGGGAAGAACGCCTCAAAATGTGCATTTTATTTTTGTTCTACCTCAACTGTTTATGGAGATATGGGATTTCAAACACATCCATTAAATTTGGATTATTATGGTATATGTTCGAAATTAGTACAAGCTCATGAGGTGATATTCATGTCGTCCAGCATGAACTGGCGAATTTCTGTAGTATTATTGCAATACCCAGAATGAATACTGTGAGACCAATGTGTTTCACTTTCGTTTTGTTCCAATTATTTACGGAGACTGGCCGCTTCTTACTCATCATCACAACTTCTTCTGTCGTTTAATTTTCCCTTCTCTTTCTTTGTTTGCTACGATGTTGGATGAACCATTTGAATGAAATTTTGGTTGGTAGTAGAGCGTATATGACGGCTGGGGGGCGACAGAATCAGTTGCAAAGTATGTGAACATGCCTGATAGATCACGATGTAAACAGACAGAACATAATTTATCCTATTTTCTCGGATTTATGAATAAAATTATTTAGAGGGTTCCGAAAAGTTTCGAAAGTGTTGGGAATGAGTGGCGAAATCGATTTCATTGAGATCACCGAATTTAGAAAGGCTAAGAAAGCGTTGCTCGCCAATTGTTTCGTGACAGCCGTTGATCACACGGGGCTAGCGGGAGTCCATAATCTCAATGCCAGCCATCAGCCCACCTTTAGCCCGCCGTTTGCTGCGCGCGACCCGTGAAAGCCCCACACCGGTTTGCTACTCAAGTAGCATTTATGACGGTCCGGAAAAAGTGGGTTTGCAATTTTTGTTGCCAACCTGCTAGCACCAATTAGGGATTCCGTTTAGGGGTGAATTAAGGCTAATTTCGGGAGAGTTCAGAGATGGATTCCTTAGACCAACAGTGTTTCGGTTGCTGAAAATGTGTCTACTCACATGTAAGCCAGTACATTCCGTATTTATAGACTGAATGAAATACCTAACACAAAGGAATTGCAGCAAACTCCAGGATGTTTTTGTTTTACGTATAAACTAGTTTCCAGTCCGTTACACTTGTTAGGGTTGCGTTGGGGATTTTGTCCCAAATCCTTAACAAATCCCTGAATAAAGCCCCTGTTTAATCTCAAGATCAGTCTATAAATACGGAGTTTACTGGCTTACATGTGAATAGACACATTCTCAGCAACTAAAACACTGTTGGTCGAAAGAATCCATCTCTAAACTCCCCCGAAATTAGCCTTAATTCACCCCTAAACGGAATCCCTAATTGGTGCTAGCAGGGCAACTGTCTTCCTGATAAAGCTGGAATCGGTATAACTCGCGTTTATGATACAGGCCAACTCCATTATGACTCGTCGCCGGACAGGGCCGAACTCCATCTTAATCTTTTTTTTGTTGGGCAAATACTTCAATCTTTACATCAATTTATAAAAACCTCCTTGACAACACAAAGTGTGTGCGCAATTTTCACAAAAACCCATTGCAGTGTAAGAGAAAATCCCTCATCAACAAACTCAACCGTAGTGTAATACAGCGGAACACAATGCTTACTCGAGTAATTATTCGTACGGTGCACAAACCATCATCCACAACGACAACGATAAGAAAAACTTACTATAGAATCAATTACTTGCAGGAAATGGCTTAGAAAAAAATCACTAAGAATGATTCACAAGAAATACGTTCATCTTTTCTGAATGCTCTAAATGGTAACAGCGTGTTTTGCACCTAATACAATTCCTCAGAGGTAGCCTACGGTATCAGTGTGCAAATCAACTCATCACGGGCAACCATGGAACGGATGACTGCCGAAATAACGCAACTAGCGAATAAAAAGACGCCATATTTGCCTTTGTCGGTAACCTCAGTAACACAGTTGGAAGAAATTGATAGAAAAATGTTGCAGTGCCAGTTCCAGTCCGCTATGGTAGGTGGTGAGATCAATAACCAGTTGAGTTTCTTTCAGGCTGATTATTTGCAGGTTATCAGTGCCCCTAGTGCTGCGGCTCTTCTTCATAATATGATGGAACGATTGATGACAAGGACAGTTGCTGCTCAAATTAACTATCCCGGTGCACACTACACGTTTGCATTCAAGCGCGCACAACTAAAGGCATTTTCAATAGGTATGGTCTGCCATATACCTTCATTTCCTCCCGTTACCAGGACAAGTACACGGCAGGACGGAATAGGCAACCACCTCTGACAGTGTGCTCAATGAATATTTTAAGGCGTGGTTACATTGCGCACGGGACAAACGGTCTATTCCACGATCGTCCGCACAAGACACTGAGGACATCGACCTGGTAAGCTTGCGGTAACATGGTGGCATTCTTACTTCACCAAGAAAAGAAATTGATCGTAGACCTAAACGTAGCAAACGCTTTCACCCTGGATGACTATTAACATTTCGCATTTTGTACACGCACAAATAGTTAATTTCAATAAATGTTAATTATCTGTATTGCGCACTTTGTTTTCTCTTCGATGGAACCTGCGAAAAAGAGACGGTTAAACGGTTGATGAGCTTATGTGGCTGCAGGAGTGGAGGGAATATATAGGTCCCATCAGGGTACGCACTGGGCTAATAATCAGCGGAAATCGTAGTAAGAATAACGAATTTCAACGTGCATCATACTACACAACCTCCATGTGTGATTGGTCGAAAAAAACGTACGTTTTTTTCGTAGTGGAAACGGCGTTTGCTGTGGACACAACGCCGATTCTACTACAATCACACTTGATTGGTCGCTTAAAAGAAAGAGCGGAAATAGTAGTGGAAAAAGGGTTTGTGCTCATAGGGAAGTATAGTTTATCTCTGTCAGATCTTACAGCTCCAAACCTATCAGGCATATCCGGTCAATAGATGCACATCTTTAGACTGTAAAGTACCAGTTTATTTCGTACGCACCATACTCTCTGCTACTCCTACACAATACAATCATGTGATTATAGCCAGCATTTCTTAAATTCAGGAAATGCCGCTAACATTACTCTAAGTTCAATTGTTTCCGCAGAAAAATAGAGAAATGGAAAGGAAGTGCAATATAAAGGCTTGCAAAGTGATTTTTCCTCGAAGCATTCGAAGGTATACGAGGATATCCAACTTTTAACAATTTCATGAGTTGTTCGATAACCTTTCATATTAATCTTCAAGGTCGTTGTCATGACTACAAAAAATTAAGCATACTGGCCGATCGTTGGTTGACTAGTTCAGTGATAAACATCTGGTTTCCTCAACGCACAACTGAAAATTTTCCACTCAACTCCGTGGCTTTGCAAAAATTGATACAAAGAGAACAGAAAGAACAAAAATACTGGGAAAACTAGTATAAGGCGAGTGTTACGGCAAGTTTCAGTAAAATGGTACAAGTGAAATCCCACATGAAATGTGTGAAAATGTGCATCATCGCACCTAGTTAGTGTTTAACTTGTCCATCGCAAGTAAATCACTTCCATACGGTGAATCAGCATGGCGGTGAACAACGAGGACGTTTTCCGGAGAATATTCAAGAAGTATCAGAATTTCCGGAAGTACCAGGAGGATCTCAATAGATTTCAACGGGAAACGTGTAGCATTTTCCTCATCAATAGTTCGCAAACGGCAGCAAGTGCCAAGAAACATAGGGGAATAGATTTGCCGCCATGCTGCTCGTACGGAAGTGTCGTGTATAAACGTGTACACTGTACACGTCGGATGGTAGCCGCAAAACGGTAATATATTAGTACAATTCTTATGACATTACCTTTTAGATTCGCCGATTACGGCTGCAAGGCCTCTTGGGTAGTTCACTATCGTAGCGGGGCATATCGCATCGAGAAGGCTGAACTAGAACATTCACACGACTTCCAAGTTGGACGACCTAGCATATATCCGAGAAATAGACGTCTGTCGATAGCAGATGAGCGGCATGTAACTGAGATGATGCAGAACTCCAAAAGCACTCGTGAAATGATGTTGTAAGTTAAGAGTAAGTTCGGGATTAAGATGCATGAAGACGACCTACGCAATCTACGTAAGATGCAGTGTAAGGTTGACTCTCGGAGCGAGCTGGTTAAGTTACGCGATCTGCTGAAAGCAGAAGGACAGTATTGCTTTCTGTTAGGGGAGAAGTAATTACGGTTCACATTCTTCGTTCCGAAAGGTTCTTTCCAACTGTGTCCTAAATTTACTGACGTCATTTTGGCGGACGCCACTCAGTTAAACCACGAGTGCTTCATACTGTGGCACGTCATGTTGGTAGATGTAACTGGCGAATGTGTGACGTTTTTTTCGCACTGATGCCTAATGAAACGACGGCCAGTTACCGGATAGTTTTACAACGCATGTTGAAAATGTTACCCCGCACGTCAGCGATGCAAACTTTCGTTGTTGATCGTTCGCCTGCACAGTGGCAAGCAATTCGCGAAATTTATCCTAGGTGTGCCGTTTTCACTTGATGAATGATGTATCCCGGTGATGTCGTCACTCAGTAGGCTTAGACACGTGTCAAAGAAATCGCGTATACACGTGGACACGTAACATGATATACACAGGGAACGTCTCACAGTTTAACAGGTCACTGCAAGCCATCAAGTCTGTAAGCCGAGAAGCTTTCGAATATTTGTGTAAGACATGGCTTGTCTGCAAATCTGGCTGGGCCTCTCATTTGCTAACAGGGACCGTTCTCTTCAGTAACTATACAACCAACCGGGTGGAGAACTAGAATAGGCCCATTAAAAGTGCTGTGTGTGAACGTTCAACAGTGTATGCGTTAATGAAACATACTGTTGAACGTTCAAAAAGTATGTTTTCCGATCGTTTGTGCGCTGCTGGTATAAAACGTATGAAGTCGTTTACACCGCCGGTAGGATATGAAAACCTCTGTGCACTTCTGAAACCGTTATCTGAATTTGCACGATGTGTTTTTCTGAGGCATTTCGATAATAGTCGAATAGAAGACTTCAGTTACGAAAAAGAGATGTGGAATTTTCGGTGTGAAAAACAGTGAACGTTTCACGTTGCCGTAGGTGAAAATAGTAGATGTGGTTGCAGCTTCTTTTCACAATGGCTGACGCCGTGTAGCCATCTGCTCGCGGTATACCGCGTAATCGACAGACCGATCGGCAGGTTAGCGGAGAATTGTAGATGGGCATTACCCGACATTGCCCCACTGAGGTTGCATACAGTGACATGGAGGAACCAGTAGTATGCACTCCCACTCCGGTGGCACATTTCCGTTTAGATAGAATCCGAAACGCGGAAGATGCATGCCATGATCTTGCTGTTACTTTGGGCTGCATGAGTGATGACAATAACAACAAGCATGTAGCGACGATCCGTGGGATAAATGAGTTGTTATCCAGTCATCCAGATCTCATGCTGCACTATTCACTCCCTGGAAGAGAGACCGTTCAAATAAGCGACAGGAAGTCTTTTGATAACTTGTGGTCCGAGATCAAGCCACGACCAGCCAATAACTGGTGCAACTGCTTCGCCGTTCCACAGGAACAGCCACAGGTAAAACGAGCCAGGAAATGCTTGATAACCGATTCAAATGTTCCCCAGTGCAGCGTTTTCCCTCCTACAAATCATAAATGCCTGAACCCCTCAACACCACCCACTAGCTAGGTGGTGTGTCAATCAGATGAGTTGAGTCACACGCCTCTGATTCCCACCATGTGTGTCTCGTTTGCTTCCACAGGGTGCAGGAAGTCCGCACTTGAAAGTCGATTGACTGACGATAGTTTGCCGTAGATAGAAGATACAGAGGATGCCTTAGAAACAGTGCATTTTAGGCGAGTGATTACTGGCGGCTTAAAGCAATTCAAAACAAAGATGACGGAACGTATTGTAAGGAAGATGGTCTTGAAGCCGGTAAACAACGACGTTTGTCAGATATGTTACCTGAAGAAAAATCCCGTGGACTTAGACGGGGACAACGTCAACTGGGTCCAGTTTTCCAAATGCTGTTGTTGGTACCATCACTCGTGTGCTGACTACCACAACTTCGACGTCGACTTCATCTGTCTGGACCATGACACAATTCACCAGCCAACGTGAACCACGAAAACGACCTCACAGTCCTTCTCAGGACAAGCTGGAATGATCCCACGGCCCTCTTCAGGGCCACTTACAACCTGATTTCCATCCCGAGCCCTGTTCACTTATTGTAAACGTGCGTACGATTGTTCCCTTAGGACAGGCGATGAGGGTCACTGAGTTTTATTTCAGTGACAGCCTCCTGGGTCCTTAGCCGGCTGGTAATACCATATTTCGTGGACAGGCGATGAGGGCATATATATATGGAAACATACTAGTATACATGTATATGTATATAGAGTTGAACATAGGTACGTATATGCATATAGGTATATATATGCATATATATGATAATATACATTTTCCTACAGATGTACACGTATTCACATGTATATATACACATATATATATGTATATCGGTAGGAACATTCATACCGTATTATAAATATATCATATATATACATATGCATATATATCTACATATATACGTATGTGTATATCTATATATATGTATACATATATATGTATAACAATATATATAAATATAGATATATATATCCATTTACATTCCTACATGAATACGCTCATCGGAGAGTATACATACAGATTTATATACACTGAAGATATATACATATATACGTTCATCTGTACATATATATACATATATACATATACATATATGTATATATACGTTTACGCATATAAGTATACATACATATGTATACATGTATATATGCATATACCTATGTATACATATATGCACGTATATATTGATATGTATACATATGTATATATATAGGTACATATAGGTATATGCCACTATATATACGTACATTGTTGTCACAATATATTCATACATCAGTTACCACATGCTATCACATGTTCACAGATATTTCCCCATACACCCTAGGTGTTTCTGGTTTATTTAGTCTGCATATATATTTCACATTTGTCGGATATATTATACATATGCCTGCCACAAGCGTACGGCTTGGGCAATCAATGAGAAAATTCGGCTTCAGGGCCACGCAGTGTATTATTTAGCGGTTCAAATTATTTTTTCCCGGGTATGAAAGGGAGCCGGTTTCCTTTCATACCCGGGGGAAAAAAATAATTTGTTACCGTGGCAGTCCAGTGTCAGACACAGAGCATAATCACTGGCGGCAAATTAACCTCAACAGTTTGCATTTTATGGTTACATTTAGGATGAAGGGAGTCGTTTGAGGATATCAAACGTCAGGTTGAAGACCGTCTCGGTCCTCAGTAGGTGGGTGGGACTGCCCCAAGTTGGGTGAGCCTCATTAAGTAGAGCCGTATGCGCAAGCCAAGGACCGACTTTATCGCACTGTACTGTTTGCATTTAAGGCTGAGAAAGTCTTTAGCAGGGTGAGAGCAACCTCCAGGGTGAAGGCAGACATATGACTTACCCAGAGGGAAGAACGCTTGGTTTCGAATGTTCCCGTGCGCAGGTCCAGTTTGGCGTTGATTCATCGGTTCTTTTGTTTAAACTGTGGTCTGAATTTTTTATGCTTTGTGATGTTTGTGTTAAGAATGCCCTCGGATTCAACTGGAGCCCCTGGTTATGAATATCATTGGGCGTGCACTGTTGACCTGATATATAAAGGAGGAAGTTATGCCGGATGTACAATATGGTATATTCAGACGCGCTGCACGATTCCTTCACGATTTACCCCTTGTCGTACCTACCCATTGCCCAAGCTCCAATCGATTAGAACGCGTGTTATTCGTCCATTCTCTATTTGATCAAACGTGCCTACCATGGTTTGTTAGTTGTCAACACTTCGAAATTTTTTCTTCCATGCTCACAGTCGCCTTAATGCTGGTGTGCTCTCTTCGGCTGTATCTGCTTGACTGTCATGCTTGCTTGTTCTTTTTAGCAGTAGCTGTTAAAATTGTTTATTTTTACTGACAGAACTCACCCAGGCCTCTGAACGAATTGAAATTTGTGCTGTGTTTATGCAGCAGTTTTTGTATCCATCATGTCGTTTTTTACACACTTAAAGTTTATTTAGTTACATCTTGGTAGAGGTAATCATGTGATTCACTCAACGATCATCCAGTGACCAGTACGATGCCCTGTTCAGGTCTTGAAGACTCCTCCATCCTTGGTAGAATTCTTCTACTTCCCGTGGACCCTGTAACTTTATCGTTTCGAACGATGCTGTCGACGCGGTCGGTGTTCGTTATCAATCAATGGGAGGTAAGAGTAACCGACTGTGTGAGCCTTTTCTTTGGCAACCAGGACGACTGAACGTTACACTCATCAAATTTTAGTATGTTACCACCAGCCGATTCGGTGAAAGCGCCGAGACCATTTTGAATGCCAAGCTGGTCCGTAGGTGATGTTATGATTTTTGCATGTTGAAACCATTCACATGCTAAGACAGAGAGGACTGGCGACATTTGGGTGGGCCTTGGTGGACAGGATAAGTAGCATTGGCCAAATGTGTACAACTGTGTTACTATTTCAGTGGTACGAGACTACCCCGGGTGCTCTGTTGACTGTCACACGGAAATGTTCATTATCAAAGTAATCAGTGAACCTATCTAGAGCGTCACCTCCGATGAGGAAAACTTGTAATTTATCCATCAGTATCGTCTAGTCTGCCAAGGAATAGTGCGTAGATAACAAGTCCGTTGACGACGGTCCTAACTCAGCGACCCGTAGCAACAAGTAGGTTGGTGACATGAAAAATCTCGCAGGGTCCATGCTAAGTGGTAACCAGTTATTCAGTACACTTACGGTGATGTCTAAGACAGGCAGAATCTCCAGCGGGATAGCAGTGACGCCGACCTATAGTCCTTAAATAGAAGAGTTATTTTAACGGTCTGTCTTAGTCTGTGGACTAACATCGTTCTGGCGGGGCACTGAAGAAAGCCGAAATGAGCTCGTTGAACAGTACCGCGAGGTTTTGGACCAAGAGACTTGCCATGGGTGGAGTTTGATGGTTCTCACGTGACAACCTCAACGCGGAATTTTATGGTGGTCTTGTAGACCTCTGTATTGTGTCGATTGGGATTAGGACTAATTTGGATTTGCTATTCCCCTACATCTGTGAATGGCGCCGAACCAGCATCTTTGCAATCTCCATGCTATAGACAGATATGCAATTTTCTCTTACAAGATATGGGATGCCTACTCGGGTGTGAGTGTGAGACAGGACAAAGTTGTAGACGTGTCTAAAATTTCTGATGCATTTCGCAGATGGCTGAATCCAGAAGAGCGGTTTGTCCTCCCTATCTAACTCTGCGTTGTTATGTTTGAAAGATGCGTGTTCCTTATATGCGTGCCACCTAAACGAAAAACGGAAGGCGTCGCACAGAATGCATTCCATGCCAATTGGCTTTTGTGTTCGCGAAATAATTTGCACAGTCGAGGATGATGAACACTAGACGAACACGATACTGGATTGTCGGATGACCTCTTATCTGTTTAAGCCTTTAAGCCCATCACCCTTTAACTGTAGGCGCGCAATCAACTGATGACTAGAAAGCCTCTTGGAGTGCACTCATAAGGAAGTGAAATCAATGTATATGAAGTTACAGCTAACGACTGCGGGTGGTCGAATTAGACTAACCTTACATAGGCATCTACCTGAGTCGTTACGGTACAATGAATCTAATATCTCTATCGAGTTCGCAGGCAGCGATAATTTTGAAGTCAGGTCACGAAGGAACGGTCGATCTTGATAACACCACTCCTGGCTTCTTTTTATTCGGCTGATGATCCCTAGGTCCTCACCGATCATTTTAATTATGGCCGTTATTGAGCCACTTGGCTCGTTTGCACCGTACGTTGATCGGCTGAAATTCTGTTCATCCGTACGCTGCTGTACAAAAACAAACCTTTCATTGTACTTTCAACCGAAAATCGTTAAGCTATCCTTTGGTTGAGGGCGAACAGTATACAAACCTCACGAGACATGAGTTCATGTCTTACTGTCGGACCCGAGGCCACGTCATGTCTGGGGTCCGATATGCAGTGCTTTTACCTGCGTGGGGTATTTGGGATGACTTTCTGACACACGAAACGAATCTTTCTACTCAGTCTTTGCTCTCTATCACCAGGGCGTTTGGCTAAGCTCGGGTAGTTTGGGGTCGATGATTTCATCTCGCAATCGTTCCTGTTTCACTCCAACCAGTGATGAGTTACGAATGGAACATCGGATGTTGAGAGTTCCAGTTTTGTCCACCAAACTGAGCGTTGGCGGACAGACAATATCAAGCCACGAGCTGAGGATACTTTCACACCTAGGTGCTTCCGCAAAGACGCCTAATAGTAGTCTGAGTTGCTTCAGTCCTTGAGATCAGAGAAAGAGAAAATACCATGTACCCCCAAGGTCGTAAATGGCAGCCCAAGTGGATTGACCTTGTCAAGAAAAAACTTTCACCGCCTTATATCGCGTTAAAACCCTACCCAGTTGTCTCCACTGTTGTCAGGACTGTCGAGTAAAATGATGTCACATTTCCGAATATGCCGGTCATCTCTTTTCCGTGGTTCGGCGAGTTCACCGATTTGTACAAGGGTTCGAGGCTGGGCCAAAACTACCAGCATCCAGCGGTTTTCTGTCGACTTGTCGACTGATATATATCAGAAACAACAATGGACCAAGTACCGATTCTTGAGAAATTACCACAGATCCAACGATTGCCTGTCTTCTTCGAGGATCCGGGGATGGATCGCGTCTGATCCCATGGCACATTAAGGATTGATCTCAAACAAGAGGTCCTTAATGTCGGGCAAAGAGAAGCCATTGTGGGCATTGGAGGTGTCTCCTCGGGATAATATGATACCAGTTTGGCGGAACCACCTTGTAGAATGTTGAGTAGTGTTCTCTGAACACCTCAGGAACCACTTGGGGTTCAGTGGGGGGTCTCCTCGTCGATAAGCCTCAGAGCGAGCACTGGAGGCGTAGTTTTTCTCAGGCGGCGCATGTACTTGAAGGGAAAATTTTCATTCTCGTGAGCTACCAATAGAATTTTTACTGTACCTGTCGAGTGTGTTGACGGATTTCTCGCTTGCAACTGTTTCGTACAAAGTGAAAGACTTTCAGATCCTCCGGCCTACCCGTTAGCTTCGGCTCCGAGAATAAACAAGAGCGTGCTTCAAGACGTATAGTCCATAGAAGCGGTGCACGACTGCAGAAATTCCATGGCTTCCGAGGAGCAAATGCCTCATCAGCTCCGTAAACGGCAGCTTTAAAAGAAAGTTAGGTCAAGTTCACTGAATCATATGTAAGGCTGAGTGTGCTTAAGGTCGTCTTTAGTGCGTTAACGTCTGCTTTCTGGAAGTTTCGGAATGAAGTCTTTGTTGCAGAATTTTGGGGTAAGTAACAGATAGAGTCAAAGGCTAGTAGCATGTGGTCACTATATCACGACTTTGGTTTGTAACCCAACCTATCAACCACGTGAGCCCCGTTCGTGATGACCACAACAAGCAAGGATGGTGTCTGTCCTGGGCGATGCCTTGTAGGGTGTTCGGCATGTTGTGTGCAGGCTTTCTCAGGGATCAACGTTTCCAAGGGTTTGAAAATCCGCAGTTATCCCTCAAAAGAAGCTGCTATAGAGTTAAATTTTGGTGCGTTGAAGTCACCCACAATAAGAAGATGGGGGAAACACTGGGTGGACGTGAGTTGGTATAAGGCGGCAAGAATAGCCTCGTCGTCGGGTGCACTACACGATGGCGAATGTTACATAACTCTGACAAAGAGCGTGTCACGTCTACGAGGCTGGAGCTTGATTCAAAGCTTTTTGCATTTGTTTGCGAAGAAAAATTCCCCTACGAGTGATGACACCGGGAGCTTCTGGCTTTGGAAGACGGCACAATCCCCCATGTATCCACGGGGGGATTCCTGCAACGGCCTAGAGATTTCACTAACCTGCCTGCGGTATGATGCATAAAATAGTTTCAAAACTCATAGTTGCATGTTGTTCCTAGGCCATTAAAAACGCTCGCATGTTGTATGGTGTCTGATTGTTTGTCTGTATCTCATATGACTGTGACGCGAACCCGAAAGACACGCGTGTCACATTCTTCCAGTTTGCTAGCTCGTCGACAGCCGGTCTCTGGCCTCTCTGGCTAAGTCGCGTGTCGGTGCCTTTTATAGCGGTATCATAGTCCACTTGCACATTTCGTCGAATAAAGATGTGGTCTTTCTCCTGAACGGCCCTTTGGTTTTTGGCGCCTGATAATTGCGTTCCTGGGGAGAAAGCAATTCAATGTGACAAGCACCAAAGTCCGGTTGATTTTCAAAAAGTAGCCTGGGAACACAGTTCATTATCAGTGATATTCGCGGAAATCCAGGTCTTTGTTGGAGGAAGAATGTGGGGGCTAGTTTTGTGGACATACTCTCTGATTCCTGGTAGTTTTCCGGGAGGCTCAGACAGTTGGTGCATGTGCGATTGGAGGCTAATCCCTCGTTTGTCTGGGTGAAAAGAGACAGAATTGCACAAAGAAGGGTTTGATAAGACAGTCTCAGCATCGAAGGGGTTGATGCGTACCTGGCGGTATAGCTTCGTGTGCCTTCTTGGGAGTGGCGGTCACTTCATCACAGCCCGGACATACGTGAGCGACTCTGTGGGACGCTTCGTCCGCCTCTGTTGGCCCAAGGCCGATGACCTTCGGACCTTCTTTGCTTTCAGAGTTTTCAGAGGGTGATTCGAACTTTTGCACCCTTGAAAATTTGGATAGGACCGTAGATTAAAAGAGAACTTGAGGCAAAATGACCTCAATCTAGCCGAGGAGACAGCCGGTGAAATAAGCTAAGTGTGGGCCATTTTTGATGCAGGGGGTGACCCCAGCAGGCTCATTGAGTTATGAAGCCTAAGCGTAAACTAGGCTTTGACAGGACTTTTTGGGGTGAAGTGATTGGGAGTCTGGAGGAAAACTGTGGATTCTTAACACATCTGGGATCTGCACTTCCAGACCCCTACATCTCCACAGACGATTGGCCTTCCAAGGGGATTGGGGCAGCAGCCACTGATGTGTGTGCTTGTGTTAGTCTATCCGAAGGACAATGGTCCTCTCTTTCGAGAGCAGAGATATGAACTTTTACGTTAGCTTGCATTTTGGGGTCAGCCTTGATGCATAACTTTGTTTTGGCAAGCTGGGAATGCTTCTGCTTCTCCTGCAATTAGCGATTAAACCAGACTTCTCTGAGATTAGCGTGGCTTTTCTTCCGTTCAGTCGCTGTTTCTAGTACTTCCCCTGTGCTAATCTTCGCGGGTAACGTCACAAAAAGTTTCAGTGACTTCTTGGTAGCTTCGGAACGAAGCCTGCTAGCAGAAACCATGTTTGTTAACTCTGGTGGAAAGAAGGCGTTTAATACCGCTCTGGTTTGTTTTCCTGAAGAGGACGTTGTCGAAAACTGTCCCAACAAAACAATACCCTACTCCCGGAGTGCCCTGTCCTTCAAGCTTGTCGCGGCTTCCTCAATTTGAGCTGTGGACAAAGCCACTGGCTTACGAGCAACCGCCACGCCCGGAAGGACGAGGTCAATATGTTCATTCAACGGGCTCAGTTCCGACTTCGTGTCAGATAGAGCTTTTTGTGTTTCATTCAGGGTTTCTCCTACTGTGGCTGTCTGCATTGCACTAATAATTTTAGACGCCTTGGAGCCACATTTGCACGTGTCAAGTTTCTGCTCATTAAGAGCGGCGAGCAGAGGATCCAGCGTGGCCTTGGGTGAAATGCAGCTTTCTCGAAAAAGACAGCTCATACAGATTTATAATCTTTTGCAAGAAGTAAGCAAAGCGTACTGATCCTCCCTGAGGCCGGTACACTTAAAATGGTACCAATGTTGGCACGTCTGGCACAGCATACCGTTTTGAACAGTCATGCGCCAGCCGAAACAACCACACTTATTCGATTCCTTCGATTTATCAATGCTGCTGCATCTCGCGCGTGTCATTTTGTTATAGTCTGTAAGCAAAAATGACAGGTGTTGACGAAAAGAAAACATGAGGCTGAAACATAAAACGGATTCTATAAAACCCAAATAATACAACACATAATGAATCATTGTCATTTGACAAGGAATAACGGTGTTCGTGTGTAATGTTTTGATGTACTGAGCACCAAAAGGGCAAAATTATGGATAGACATTTACAGCGAGGAAATTCAAGCCAAGTTTCAAGTTAGCCGCACCAATCAAACTGAAGAAATGCTTAACTGTCCTTTACTGTTTCTTTACTGACAGAAGTGGTTCATATAACAGGCCAGTATTACTCAATCCTACCTTAAACGGCCGCTAGAAAAATGCGGTATAAACGCCCTTTGACAATTTGAACACTTAAAGATACCATCAGAGGTTTTGGTCCAGCTGACGTACCGGTTCGTGAGGAGAGATGATATATGTGTACTGTCCCGCATATACATATATATAGTCATATAGTTGCAACCACTTCCAACTTATCATGGCCTAAGTGGACAAATATGCTGCAGCTGTCAGCTTCAAATATGCCATTTAAAAAGCTTGAAGGCACAGTTATCAAACATGTGGATCATATGGACAGCCTGTGTGTCGCGCGACCCCTGAACGCGATAGCACAGGGTCCTGCTCACGTGTTGTTCATAGTAGGACTTTCCTTCGTTCAAAAAGAACAGTCAAACAAATCACTCTGGTTCTCGTAGCTGACGAGCGCCTCCAGCGAGTGTCAAACCCTGCCATTGCTGTTTCTACCTGCAGTTTGATGGTGATGCGCAGTTTCTCTGCTGTTCCTCTTCCACCTTTACAATTTGTCAGGGCAAGTGGTTTTTGGTTGGGCTCTATTCAACTCTGTGTAAAAATACGCACCTTCGCGTGCATAGACCCACTTTTAAACAACTTCATAGTCTTCAAAAACATCCCTCGTTAATACTGGTCACAGGTGCAACGCGACACACCCCTTCACCGCTCGTTTGCTATCGGTACTCGCCAACGTCTGCCACTTAAGGCCGGGCAGGCTGAGAAAAAAGCTAGATTGAAGCACAATATCGAGTTTGGCATAATTCGACCGACAAAATGCCTTACTTCCTACAGCTCCACTTGGTGCCATTTAGTTTCAGTGTGCAGACTACTGCGCGGTATCTGACACGTACTTAGTTCACACAATACATAACCGTCAGTCTTGAAAACAAGGTGTTCCACAAAGTCGACATGGCAGATGTTCATTACCGTATGTTCGTCGCCACCGAATACATCCTGAAGATATCAACAATCAAATAACCCAGCCTACCCCTTGCATCCGAATTACCGCCATACTCAACTCTGACAGATTATTTACTTCAAACTGCAAAGATCGTTATAATTTGTGCTCCATATGATCAATGAACTAAAATTTACAGTCATGCGTCTACCCCGACTATCCGACAGACCTTATCACCACCTGCCTTGCTTCCGAAAATCACAGGTCGCCCGCCACGTTCTAATGGCATGGCCCACATCCCAACGATGATCTGATGTTTCACACTTGGCTCAGCAGTTATCCTTGTTCTTAGCACCTGCTCTGAAACTACGACTCGTCTTCAATGCAAGTCTGGTGGAATCTCACAGTTGTCCAAAAAAGGGGACTGTCGATCGCACCCCCAATTTCCAAAGCGCTCCTTTGCTGCCAAAGGCTCGAGTTAGGTGTGAGTCAATTCTACTCTGCGGTAGACATTCTGTGACAAGATGCCTCCCATGACAAGTGGTCTACATTGAAAATGCACGGCTTCTGTATAGCGGTCACTCAAACACATTCACAAACAACCTAAAAACATCCACTGCACAATATCAGTCGCGTGGATAGTTCAAGTCGCCCAATTAAGCTGCTTTCTGCTGGACTACTAACATACTTCAGCGGAAGGACCGGTTCTGCGTTTCCAAGCGTCATGTTTTTCCAGAAACAGCTGGTATTACACGTTCAAAACCCGTCTTCCTCAATTGAACTGAGGGATCTATAATACAGGTGCACAACCCTTGGCCGGAACGCCGACGGCCTGGTAAATTTAATCGACGAAAAACGCGGCTTGCTCGTAATCTTTGACACCCGTTACAACACTCTCGGGTCCTGAAAGGAGCATCTCACAGAAATAGTCCTTTGACAAACCTTGTTTCCGAATGTCGAAACGTACCCAAAAATAACTATAGATCGCTAAATATTTTACATCGAAAAATAGCAAAAGTTTTGAAACCAGCAGAAAATGCGGTGTCTGCTTTGCCCCGTCGTTTGTCGACGTTTTGCCAAACGACTTTGATGGTAACCATTTGTATGAATTTACCTATTTCCGACTCTCATGATTGCTCGCTCGAGAGAGTTATAAGTGTGCCAGTTTTCGGAAATATACCAACGGTCGTGTTAACCGTTTTCTCCCTTCTATTTTTGTTCCTCTACCGCGAACGTTCGGACTCTTTCTGCACTGATTTCACCACCAGAGGGGACACACGGTTAGATGATTGCTCGGAGCTGTCGGCTTCTTTGGACCTCCACTTGCACCCTCCGGGAATTATTGTACCTGTCCTAAGCTTATCCAGACGGTTGGGCAGAAGGCAGAAAATATGAGAGGGGTTGGAGATAACTGTCTTCACATAGCTAAAAACGTTGTCCTCGCAGTACTTTGCGAAAGGGAGTGTGTGTGGTGGCCTGAGTAAAGTCCAAGTCTGCTCAATATACTGTGTAAGAGTTTTCAAAAATTGCTGGTCCATTCTGTATATTGGACAGAACGGTTATCTACTTGTCGTCAGCTCGATGTCAGTTACTGCTGTTGCCTGTTCGCTTGCTCTTTCGTTTATACGAGTCGGTAACAGTAACCACACATTCCCTGTCAATTTGCTTCTGGCGGTTTCGGGCAATCCCCTCAGTAGCGCGTACTCGGCAATTCCAGTAATGTCGAGTCGGACAGTCAGGTTGCCAAGATTGTTGTCGCAACCTGGAGGTTACATTGGTCTTGTGGGATGATAGGTGAATTGGCTTCAGAACTTCAAGCCACAAATTGCGGCGAGGTTATTAGGAAAGCGTACATGATGTATAACATCCGGTTGTTGTTTCTCACTTAAAGTAACCGCAAGACATGAATCAGCGAACAACAGACTTCTGGTTTGATCGATCCTTGATAGCCGGTCTCTAACCTCTCTAATTATTATTCCTTGGAAGTGTCGAGACTATTCGTACACTGGGCGTAACTAATAGACAGAGTTCGTTTCCAACGATCACTTTGTGTATTACGTCTGTTTGACACTTACCTGTGGACATCGAGTTAACGCGTCTTTCACTGAGCCACCTTCCAAGCTCGTGAAAAGGTCAGAAAAAGTGATCAAACTGACTGAAATCTCACGGTACTGCTGCGGTGAAACTGCCATCTCACCCTGAACATGAATTAATTAGGTACCTAACTTATCCAACAGAAGATACTTTCAAGTATACCAGTCATGAGATGACTGTAGCATAGCCACCATACAGCGGGAACTGAGTTTATTAAGATAACCAAACTCAGCTACAGGTCAGGGCAGGTAGAACAACGTTAGCCTACTCGTCTAACGAGGATGTTGTCCGCGTCCTTATTTTTGGAGTACATTTGCAGAAATGTACATTGAACTCCACGTCAATTGTAACACGATGGCTCAATGCAAAGGTCAAGTCACCGCAGACTGCCTTAACGCACAGTCGAAACCAGCAAGCGAGCACGGATTAAATCTGCGTTGTTTAACAGAGCGTGCTGTTGTGTCGTTGTCGCCGTTATAGTTTACGTTCGTGTAAGTCATGTGCATGGTCTACTGCGCCCTTTGCTCATGCTTGCTCGTGTTGTTACATTTTACGAGACTATTGTTGGAACTTTCACTTCGAAAGAACGCTATTCCGGTGTCTCCACATTGTCCCAAAGTTGGTGCGCGAGGGTAACTGGCATTCAGAACAGAAACGTCCGGCTTGCATGCTACAGAACACGTGGATCGGCCAGATATGAGCACCACAGGATTTTCGCTGCGGTTCAATATAAGGCGATTGTTATGAAAACACTGATTGACAGGGCACGCGAACTATGGACTCCAAGTAACCTAGGTCCATGATACGCGTTACTGCTGAACACCTTCAAAGTCAACGGCTTCCTTGGTGGTTTTATCAAAGAGTGTTTGAAAACATGTTTTGCAAGTGAAATTCACTCCGACGTGCCACCGAACTCCATAAAACCACACTGAGACAAACTTAATTACTATACGTGCTCCAGTAGAAATGTACACACCTGTGAACGTCGATAGATTGTCCA